>JADRCH010000012.1:20758022-20836926 GCA_019843965.1 Rhynchomys soricoides
TATTTTGTTTGCTTTCATTTACTGGTAGTGATGACATATGCCTGTAGCTACACCATAAAAACTAAGGCAGGACAAACACAAATGGGAGGCCAGAACTTCTGAAATGGGAGCTTCAGAGCATTTAGTTCAAGGCTAACCTGAAAAAATCTGAGAATTTGTCTCAAAAACCTAAGAGCTGGAAAAATAGCTCAGGGTTTGCTTGGCACACAGTAGGTTCTGGCTTTGATCTTCAGGACTGAATTCTTTATTAATACTTTCAGGTATATCTTCTATGTTAAGTAATTTTCATATAACCAAATTGTTATTTTTTTTTCAGAATAAAAATATTTTCTCATGTCCACTATTTACCATTTTATGTTCAAATTTAAGATTCCTAAGCTGTACCATTTATCCTTGACTTTGTAAACCAGAACAAGCATAGGAACATTCAATGTATCTGTTGTTATATATTTTATGTTTTAATTTTAAATGCTTTTTTTTTAATGGCATTATAGTATTCCTGAGTTTTCCAGATTACCTCCTTGGAATGTTAGGAAATCTGACTTATAAACTTTGAGTTAGGCACTCACTGGTACGCTTAAACAATTTATCATTCCTCTTTAGGGTGACATAAGTAGCTGTTTCCCAACTGTTGCTAAGACTGACTATAGATTACAGTACTGTTGGTTTCCTCCTCTGCTGTGCAGTCATATGTGTGCCTTAAATATATTCTTGAAAGATGTTTTCCTTTATTTGTGGAGTTTTCATTAGACATCTACTTCCTCTTTTGTTTGGAGGATATATTTCAAACCTCTTCTGGCATTTATGCCAATTGCTATCCCTCTTTTTTGGGAATTTCTCTATCTTTTCTGGATCATTCTAAGAACTCTGTTTCTGCTGTTTGGCAGTCCCAGTTTGATCACGTAGATTCAGATTTTGCTTTTATTTATCATGCCTGATGTTTGTTCTGCTGAGGATTATATTGTGCCCATTCTAAAATTCCTCAACTGTTATGCCTGCATATTTTTCTCTTCCTTGTTTAAACTTTTCCTCGCTATATTCCTGTATGAACTCAGAGCTCTTCTCTCTGCATGGAGCCTGGCTGTTGCTGATCAGTGTTTAGCATGGATGAGCTGTGCTACAGAGCTTATCAGTTCTCAGATTCTAAGAATATTTCTCTTAGGTCATAGTTGTCAGTGTTTAAGAAGCTTGCAGAGATTGTAACCTCTAGAATAACATTTTATCCTTAATTGTTTTGAAGTACTCCTAGAATGATTTAAAATACACACTTTATAGAATATGACATACATAAGAAAAATGCATGCTGCAAATGCATTTTTACAAACATTCTCAGGTGATGATGTTGTTGAAATAAAGAGCATGGTCAAGGTGGTTTTGTGACTGCCCCCAAATCTTCCTTCTCCTTTTCCCACAGTGATAGAATTTCTTCATTTATTTTACTTTTTTACCCCTGTACATTTATTTATTCATTAATTGTGCACTCAAATGCTCCAGTATGCTTGTGCAGACCAGAGGACAATTTTCAGGAGTCAGTTACTAGCTTCTGCCATGTAGGTCACAGGGATAGAGCTTGGGGTTTCAAGCTCTACTTGGCAGCAAGCACCCCTCTCCAGGGAGCCTTCTTACAGTCCCTAAGTCTCATAATTCCTAATACTATCTAGGAGCTATTCTGTGATTTCAGAATTTGTGGAAAGGTGGAGTTGACAGTTATTGTTTGATTACAAATTTCACTTGCATATTAGGGGCTAATAAGCAGAGGCCCAATCCAGAGACCAGGGAAAGGGTTATTCCAAGGCACTCAGTATTGCCCCACCTTAACTGACTGGAGTCATTAGTAAAAAGAGGTTCACCAATAATAGCCACTCCCTCGTAGAAGGGAGGCCAAGGAGAGCAGCAGACCCAAGACTCCAAGTAGTCTGTTTGATTATTGCATCTCAAGGTCTCAATGGAAGTGATAAGTAGATTGAGAATAATGTTGGATGACAAAGGGGGTCCCACAGGGAGGGTCGGTTGGAAAAGGGTGCTAGTGGAAGGGTTTAAGGTCGGCCTTAGAGTAACTGAGGGAGCCCCTGTTTTGATTTTGGGCTCGTCTGTCCAGGAGGTAAGGCTACTTTAGGTCCAATAGCTATTGTGGGGCCCTGTGGAAGTGTCTTAATGAGTTTGACTTTAAATGTGAGACTTATGTTAGGTCCTGATATGTAGAGTCTCAATTCCCACTCGTAGCCTCTGGAATTTTCCCAGGAGGCCTTCTTCTCAGTGTCAGTGAAAGTGATGGAAAGGGGTTTGCACCATTTATCTTTGCACTCGTTAGACAGGGGGGCAGGTCCGCTGGCAAGGCTGTGTGGGGAGGGTTTTGTTCTCTTTACTGTAATATAATCCCATGAAGAGGAGGGTTTCCAATAAGTGTCTCCAGAGGTCTCGCAGACCCAGGAGGCACAGTAAAAGTCAGAAGAGAAACAGCATTTTGTGTTAAGAGAGTGGTCTCGGTGTCCTCCGGGGCAGGTATAGAGGGGTCCATTTATAGGAGGGTCCTTTTCATCGGAGATCCACATCCCGGTTGCCACACTGGTCATGAGACAGTATTGGGGGCTTTTGTTGTGGCGCAAAGAGGTCCTGGTAATCCCAATGGTCATGAGCCCCAAGGGCCAGCACACATAGATCAACCTGTAAGGGGGCCCAGGGGACACTGGCAGAAAGCTGAGAAGTTGAATTAGCTATATCTCCTGTTTTATTAAGGATTACCCATATAAAATTAAAAAGTTGATGTGGAGAGGAGGAGCCGTGCACGGTGTTGAAGCATAGCAAGGCCTCAAGAAGAATCCATGGAGGGAACATCTTTGGGAGGAGGGAGGTTCCTTGTCCTTTTTCTGGCCTAAAATTAAGCACAATGAGAAGCCTTCTTAGGGGGCACCCTGGGTAAGTTATAGGGTTTTATGAAGCAATCTGGGAGTCATATGGCATTCTGTGCTTTTGAGTCATAAACGCAAGCATGTCCTTTGCCCCAAATAAGGACTGGGTCTGGACCCTGCCATTTTTTGGATAAAGGGTCTCTCCACAAACCCTGGGCATAGTTATTGGCTGTGGACGGATGCCAGAGACGGTTTGCAGTGGATCTGACTGCAGAGTCATATGTAAGAAAGTTTAGAACAAATAAGGCATGATTGTGGAGAGTCTTAAAATTGCCTGTTTTGGGGTAGAGTGCTTCTCCCCCAGACTATAATTTAAAGAGCATGTTCTTGAGAGTCTGGTGGGCCTGTTCAACAATCCCTTGCCCTTGAGGGTTATAAGGGATGCCCATGACATGTTTGATGCCCATTTGAGCACAGAATTGTTTGAAGCTGGAGCTGGTATATCCTGGGCCATTGTCCGTCTTAAGAATTTTGGGTAATGGGGTGGTTGCCAGGCTGGCGAGGACGTGGCTGATAACATGTTTAGTAGTTTCCCTGGTTTGTAAGGATGCATAAAGGAAGCCACTGTAGGTATCTATAGAGACATGAGTATATTTAAGTTTTCCAAAGGCAAGATAATGTGTAACATCCATTTGCCACAATTCCCCAGGAATCAGCCCACGCAGGTTGACTCCAAGATGTGGCTCAGGCAAAAGCGTCAAACAACCCTTGCGTTGGCAGACAATCTGTCTATCCTGTTCATGGGTGATGGAGAATATTAGCCTGAGGGTATGAGCATTGAGATGATGTAAATCATGAGCCAGCCATGTAGCGTCAAGAGGCTCAATAGGCCTATGATCTATACTCCCCAAGGCAATCAGCTGGGTGGCCCGGTCCACCTCATCATTTCCCTCTGTCAAGGTGCCAGGCAGGCTGGAGTGGGCATGAATGTGACCCACAAAGAAAGGGGCATTGCAAGAGAGAATCAATTTTTGTAATTTGGAAAACAATGGGGCGGCATGTGTGGAGGGGCGAACATAAGGGACTGTTTCAAGAAGAGGCACAGAGGTGGCTACATGAGCACTATCAGTATACAAGTTAAAGGGCAGATCTCGTAAAACCTCAAACACCTTTATAATAGTGGATAATTCAACAAGCTGTGCTGAGGAGAAGTCAGTCATAAATCGGGAGACCTTTTTGTCTATATAGAAGGCGGCCATGCCTGAGGAGGATCCATCAGTAAAGACCAATGTGGCCCCAGCTATTGGGGAACTCTTAGTTCTTTTGGGGAAGACAACTGGCGTTTTATGTAGAAACTGGACTAACCTATAGCAGGATAGTGATTATCAATAATGCCTTGAAAGGAGGTACAGTTAACAGCCCAATCGTCATCAGTTTGAATGAGCCACTGGACTTGGGAGGCATTATAGGGAAGGACTATAATGTCAGGGTCTTTGCCAAAGAGTTTAAGGGCGGCCTCCCTGCCAAGAGGTAGCAGGTGGGCGACCAAGTGCGTGTAGGTAGGCAGAATGAGAGTCGGGGAGGCTGACAAATGGACCCAAAATAAGGGTTTAGCCTGCCAACGCAGACCAGTAGGGGAAAAGAGGGTGGGAATGAGAAGGAGGTGAAGAGGCAATTTTGGGGGGTAGTAGCCAACGTGTTGGTCGATTATGGCTTGTTCTACTCTGGCCAGTGCCTCTTGGGCCTCTGGGGTCAACGTTCGCAGGGATGATGGATCAGAATATCCGTGCAATATATCAAATAAAGGTTTTAATTCACCTGTAATTAGCTTTAAATAAGGGCGCAGCCAATTAATATCACCCAGTAGTCACTGAAAATCATTAAGTGTTAGTAGGGAATCACGCCTCAGCTGAATCTTTTGGGAAAGAACCTTATGGGGGAATAGTTCGAACCCCAAGAACAAATGGGGAGGGTGTACTTGTATTTTTTCAGGGGAGACTTGGAGCCCTCGATCTTGGAGGGCATCGATAAGTTGTAATCCTGCCTGGTGGAGCTGTTGCTCATTGGGTCCCACCAGAAGAATATCATCCATGTAATGTACCATATAAAGGTCAGGGAAGAGGGACCTGAGGGGTCTATGGTTTGAGCCACATATTTTTGGCAAAGAGTAGGGCTGTTGGCCATGCCTTGGGGTAAGACCCACCACTGGAAGCAGGGGAACGGTCCCACATAGTTGATTATGGGAAGACTGAACGCAAAACGTTTGCAATCTTCAGGTTGGAGGGGGATGGAAAAGAAACAGTGTTTTAAATCAATGACTAGTTTTAGGTAGCCATCAGGAATGGCCACAGGGGAGGGTAGACCAGGCTGTAGGGCGCCCATACTCCTGTCGTCCTGTAGCAGGTGCCATTTACCATTTCGTTTTTGGATGACAAAAATAGGTGTGTTCCATGGTAAGGTAGAAGGTTCAATATGTCCAGGAGCCAACTCTTCCTGTACTAACGCTATGGCTGTAGACAATTTTTTGGAAGAGAGGGACCATTGGTCAATCCAGACAGGGATGTCATCTTTCCAGGTGATTTTGTCTGCCTGGTGTGCAGGGGGAGCAATGGCCCTCATGAAAAATGGCTGTCTAACCCTAAGCCCGTGTGATCTCTTTTGTGAGGGATGGTCAGGGGTGTAGGGCTTCCCTGGTTTTGTTTGCCAAGCCCCTGTCCAGGAAGGTAACCCTGTGCAAACATCTGTTGGGAAATCACCTCATTGGGACTGCACATAAAGATTTTCATCTGGGAGAGGATATCTCTGCCCCAGAGATTGACAGGAAGGCCAGGAACAACAAACGGCCGGACAGTGCCCGTATTTCCCTTGTTGTCCTCCCAAGTTAAAAGCTGGGAACTCTGTAAAGTATTGACTGTCCAATTCCCTGTAGATGGGTCATGGAGGCTTGTAAGAGCCAATGGCGGGGCCAAGAATCCTGTGACAGTACAGTGTATTTGGCTCCTGAATCTAATACTCCTTCAAAGACCTTGCCCTGTAGTTTGAGGCTTAGAGTGGGGCGGTTCTTGGTGACAGCCTGTATCCAGTAGACCGGCTGAGAGGGGCTACGGTGGGGACCAGCGCCAGGAAGGAGATATCAATGGGTAAGGGCAAGGCTTGAGGTAAGGGCTGTTCCTGAGGAATGGAAATTGTGCCCCGAGGGGCACTGACCAGGATCTTGATTTTTTCTAGTGTAGTCACTATCTACCATGGAAGGATGAACAGTAAGGCCACTGAGGGTGATGGAAGCTTGCCCCAAAATGAGGAAGTAAGTGCCCCCGGGAGGGGGTCTGAAGATCCC
Source organism: Rhynchomys soricoides (assembly GCA_019843965.1). Lineage (NCBI taxonomy): Eukaryota > Metazoa > Chordata > Mammalia > Rodentia > Muridae > Rhynchomys > Rhynchomys soricoides. The sequence goes on from JADRCH010000012.1 coordinate 20,764,209, forward strand.
AGCTGGGAGGATGTGAACGCCATCCTCGGGTGTTAATATTGTTGGGGCGGTGGCACACAAGTCCACTCCCGCACTTCCTGGGGTGGGTCGGTAGAGGGCTGGGTGGTATCGGTCAGCCGGCCATTCCCCGAGGTCGGGAGAAACAGGATGGGTTTGGGGGCACAGGGCTGGCCCCTCTGCCCATTTCCCTGAAGGGAAGGCAGTGGGAGCCCAGTAATGTCTGTGGAAGATCGACAGGTGTTAGCCCAATGTTTGCCCGACCAGCAGCGCAGGCAAAGAGTGGAGAGTTGTGGAGGCCTGCCAAGTGGGCCTGAGGAAGCCTGGGGAGATTAGACCAATCTGGGGGTGTTGGGGCATTGGCAGGCAAAATGGCCCGTCTGGCCACATCTGAAGCAGCCTTTCTGAGTATTATTAACCTGGAGCGTGGCGCCCACCACAAGGTGGACGGCCTGAGACATCTTGGAGGAAAAGGAATCTACATCGCGGCACAGGAGAATCATTTCATCTAGTCTTGTCTCTGGTTTTGCCACGTAAAGCGGCTCTGCAAGCCAAATTTGCATTTTCATAAGCTAACTGTCTAATGATTTTATCATCAGAGGCCTCGTGGCCCAAGGTCCTCTCGGCAGCCTCTAGGAGACGGCTCACAAACTCACTGTAATCTTGGGTTCCCTGAGTAACCTTAGTCAGAGGGGTGAGTGCCGAACCCGCAGCAAGAAGGGCCCGCCAAGCGCTGAGAGCAGTGATGGCTGTCTGAGCCAAGAGGCTGAGGGGGAGGTGCTGTTGTTGGGCCTCTGTTGAATACTTTCCCTGGCCACTAAGCTTGTCTAGGGTCCATGTCGAAGAAGGTGATCGTGGGGATTGTAAGTTGTTGGGAGCGATCGATAAAGTCTGCCTTCCAAGTTAGAAATTGGCTGTGGGTGAGAACCACCTGGGCCACATGAATCCATTCTCCTGGGAGCAAATAACCGCCCCGAGGCAGAGCATCAAGAACCAAAAGGGTGAAAGGGACATTAGGTCTGTAGGTTCTGACGGCAGCCTTTAATTCTTTTAGATTTTTAAAATGTATCTTATGGAACTCACCGTGCCCAATAGCTGGTGCCGGTGGTTCGTCCTCACTTTCGCTTTCTCAGTCTCCCTTCCCCCTCACCGTCAGGGTTGCTCGGAGCATCCTCAGAGGGGTTAAAAGCGGGAGAGGAAGGGTGCTCAGGTGCCCTGGAGGAACAGGTAACCACGGGGAAGGCTAAAGAAACACTAAGGGATCCTCGGGCCCTTTTGGGAGTTTTGGAGCTGGGGGAAGGCTTATTTGGCGGTCTAGAAACTGGGGCGAGGACGGTCTCATGAAGAGTTGAGTGTAAAGAGGCAAGCTCCGTTGAAAGTTGAGCAAACTGTTTTTGGAGCTTTAGGACTTCCTTAAGTTCACCGATCTGTGCCAAGAGTTGTCTTTTGGACTCAAGGAGAGATGAACTAGGAAAAGGATGATGTAACAGTGCGGGGGCACAAAATTGATGAGGAGGGTAGGGAAGAGGTCTTTGGGGAAGAGCTGAGGCCCGAGGCGGCCAGTCAGGGTTACGGTAGCGAGCCGCCTCGTCCTCTAGGGTCGAGGCTTCATCAGGATCTAAAGGATCATTATCCAGATCTCGGACCACAATCGGGAATGTCAAGGTATCTCAGGAGAGAAAAAGAGGGGGCTGATCCTGGGAAAGAGGGGGAGGGTGGTTTATTTTATTTCTTATTTGGATCTGAGAGGGAGTACCTGTCTCGAGATGGGGAACTTTAGAGGAAAGTCCACTAAATGGAGGTGGGTCGTTTCTCAGAAGGGATGGATAAAGGCGGTTTAGAGGGGGGGGGTCTCTGCTCCCAGAGTCTTGGATTCCAAGGAAAGGATGTCTGACTCTGAGGACCTGGACATATCTATAATTACAGAGGGAGACTTGGTGGGGACCTGGGTGTTGGATTGTTTATTTGGGAGGGAGGCCAAAGACCCTGCATGGGAAAGAGGGCAGAGATAATACTCCACAACTGACAGTAATTGTTGTTTGTCTGGATCAGAGGACGCTGTTGCAACTATATCTCGGATCAAGCCCCAATATGAAAAAACGGTTGCGGGGACGGCATTAGGTCCCTCGCGATTTAATTTTTCATTAAGATCTCGTTCCACCTTTTGCCATTTTCCCCGGTGAATTTCTGGCCTTTTTACTATGAACCAGGGACAGGCCTCATCTATAAAAATGAAGAATTTAATTAAATCTTTCTTTTTAACTCTAACTCCCCCCTTTCTCTGAGTGAACTCTTTAAGTCTTTGATGAAGACTGCTTATTTAGTCAACTTTTGGCCCATTTTTAATGAGACGGAGGGAAATCACTTACCGAGTATGAATATTTCTCATGAGCGGTGAGAAGGGTCCTCAATCTTTTCTGGAGCCGGCTCAATGCCTCTTTTGGCCTGGGGTCTGTCTGGCGGAGGTCCGTACCTCGAGCCCCACATTAGGCGCCACCTGTCCCATCCCGCAGGACCTAGTTATTCGTGGAGTCGAGGGGGACCAAGCCTGAAAGGAAAATGGGCGAGAGACAGGAGCAAGACCATGTAAAGTTTTGTCAAGGTCTATTTTTTATTAACACAAGCAGATTTTATAAAGCAAAAATCATAGGCAAGGGGAGGGGGTAGAGGAAGCTTGCGGCCCTCCCGTTGTTATTGCTCAACTACTGTCTGGTGTCTGAACATTTTTCGGTCAGCCTGTCCTTCGGAGATGCAAGGGCCAGCTAATCTTGCACAAACAATGCTGGTTCTCTGAGACCTGCTTTAAGGCTGTACAAACTCAGAAAGTTGCCTAGGGCTATATAAAGGTCAGGTTCCCAAAGGTGGTGTGGAGACCCTAGCTCCCAACAAAGGAAAAAATTTCCATACTTGATTGTTTTTACTTTAAGCTGTTCACATTTTATTCCATGGTCATATTAATCTGATATTTATTGTATATTTGTTCTCTGATATTCTGCATAAATATTTTCAACTATCTTTAAATTCCTGTACTAACTGTAATTTTTAATTCGCTCTACTAATATGTAGCAATGAAGCAGATCAGCATATATTCCCTTGACTCATTAGCATTATAATAGAGAGAAAGATTATTTTACATTGTGAATCTTTTATATAAGAATAAAAACAACTGTAAGGCAAAGGACACTGTAAATAGGACAAAATGGCAACCTACAGATTGGGAAAAGATCTTTACCAATCCTACATCAGATTGAGGGCTAATAGCCAATGTATACAAAGAATACAAGAAGCTAGACTCCAGAGATCCAAATAACCCTATCAAAAAATGGGGAACAGAGCTAAACAGAGAATTCTCAACTGAGGAAACTCGAATGGCTTAGAAGCACCTAAAGAAATGTTCAACATCCTTAGTCATCAGGGAAATGCAAATCAAAACAACCCTGAGATTTCACCTCACACCACTCAGGATGGCTAAGTTCAAAAACTCAGGTGACATCAGATGTTGGTAAGAATGTGTAGAAAGAGGAATACTCCTCCATTGCTCATGGGAATGTAAGCTGATACAACCTCTCTGGAAATCAGTTTGGTTGACCCTCAGAATAATGAACATAATACTACCTGAAGACCTAGCTATTCTACTTCTGGGCATATATCCAGAAGATGCTCCTATATGTAATAAAGACACATGTTCCACTATGTTCATAGCAGCCATATTTTTTTCATATTTTATTTACATTTTAAATGTTTCCCCCTTTCCAGATCTCCCATTTGGAACCTCCCCATTCCCTCCGACCTCCCCCTGAGCAGCCATATTTATAATAGCCTGAAGCTGGAAACAATCCAGATGTCCCTCTACAGAGGAATGGATACAGAAGATGTGGTACATTTATATAATGGAATACTACTCAGCTATTAAAAACAATGACTTCATGAAATTCACAGACAAATGGATGGAACTGGAAAATATCATTTTGAGCAAGGTAACGCAGTCACAAAAGAATGAACATGGTATGTACTCACTGTTAAGTGGTTATTAGCTCAAAAGTTCTAAATACCCAAGAGTCACTTCGCAGCAACAGTAGGGCTGAATGTGAGGTCCCAGATGGAGGACTTGGAGAAGGGACTGAAGGAACTGAGGGAGTTTGAAGCCCCAGGGAGGCAGCAACACTGGCAACTGGCCTGAACCCCCCCTCCCCCAATACTCCTGGAGACTGATCCACCAACAAAAGAATACACATGGAGGGACCCATGGTGCTAGCCACATATGAGGAAGAGGAGGCTCTTGTTAGCCATCAGGGGGAGGAGAGCCCCTTGGGCCTGAGAGTGTTAGATCCCCCAGGATAGGAGAATGCCAAGGAGGGAAGATGAGAGTGGGTGGGTAGGTAGGTGGGAGAATACCCCCATAGTGGCAGGGGAGGGGGGAGGAAGTGGGGAGATTCCAAAGGGGAGATCTGGAAAAGGTGAAACATTTGAAATGTAAATAAAGTATATAAAAAAAAGAAGAAGAAAAGCAAGAGTTAAAATTCTCAATAGGAAAATATTTTTTATTACATACCAATGAATGGAAGAATAATTATACATTGTTTCCTGTGATTTTATTGTTTATCACACTCTCTTCTTTTCTGTCTATAAGGAAGTGTGGAAAAGAAATACACACCTGTGTGAACAGTGAAGAGGAGTAAATAGGATTATAACGTTCAGTAAGGGAAAATTATCAGTACTAGGACTGTGTGATAATGTCTAAAAACAAGAAGAAATATACACATTAAAAGCAGAAAAATGATGTCAAGTCTTGCATTCCTAGAACTTTTATGAAAGACATAATTTATAATAAAACCCTGTATAAAATACTTAAAATGTTTATACTGATTTTAAAATATTTCAAAACCGGAGCATAAGACTTTTCTGTGTATAATATAACTTTTGGAAGTTTTGATCAATACACTAAATTAAATAATTAATGCACTTAATTACTTAATTAATTAAGGTAGTTAAGTATGGTCTATTTGAAGTGTTTGGGGAAATTTATATTTGTTCCATTTAGCTTTATTTTCAGTTCATTTTAAATGCAGACATTTCTTAACCAAATTTCCATGGAAGCACTAGCCATATATTTATATATGACATTTACAAAATTAAACTACATGAGAGTGAAACCAATGTACATAATACTGTAATCTTTTGTATCTTTTAACATCCTCACATTTTACTGTTGACTGAATTTTCATGCAACGCCTGTAACAATAACAAAATAATTCTTAATGTTTTTTATCCTCTCTCACAGTGGAGTCGCAATAAATTTGTAACATGCTGTGAATCTGAATTGTGCCTCTGAGCTGTACCTGAGTAGGGTCCCTCAGAATAAACTCCATCATGCTCGACTCTGCTATCTGCTACATTATTTCTGTGAAAAGCTACCTGGGGTAAAATTCTGCATTAAGTGGGTTTAGTCTGTTAAGATACTGTATTATTCCATAAAAATAAAATTATTTTTATAGTTAATATGAAGAAGAAATTGTAGTTGGCTAACATTTATAGTAATAGCCAAATCAAGGGGAAGGATTTTTTTGTTGGTAGCAAGAATATATATATACTAAAACTGCATTTAGATTAAGACAAGTAAGTTTTAAGAAGACAGAAGAATAAAAATGGTATGCTGTTATAAACAGTGTTTTTGTATCATAACATTCAATTTTGGAGCAATGGTTTGCATGAATTAAGATGATTAATTTTATAGGTTTTATGTGTTAATAGCTTTAAATTAATAAGGTTCAATTAATACCTAGCAATGGAGTTATTTTCTGTGAAATATAACTTAATGGAATTAACAGCATATTAAAAAGTATAAGACCTTAGAATATGCAAGATTCTGGTAGTTGATTAGACATATTATTAGCAGATGTCATGTAACTAAGAAATCGAGAATGACTTCCTAAAACTTGTGTTGGTTATTTCCAACAAAGAGATGATGCTATTTTAAACAACGACCACATAATAATCAGCTGAATACCTCATGTCATGATGTTTTGCAAATAATCTCTCACCAGCTCTGAGACTGCACTGTCTATTTCAAATAGAAGAGACCTAAGAATAAGTTACCTAATGACATCTTGAGTTCAGGGTCTTTTATTAAGTGTGACTCTCAGGTGACAGTGTTGAGAGATGTGAACTTGATGAACATTATAATGGAGGTATTAGTTCATGTGAGTTCGAACATAGTTCTACTTCGAGGCTATATAGATTTGGGTGACTTATCTCTTCTGTTCCAGTGTTCCTATGCTGTTTTGATTATTTTTAATTTGGCAACAAGATAGGGAAATCTTAGAATAGGAAACATTAACTAAGAAAATGTCTCCATCTGATGAGCATGTAGGATATTTTATTTTAAATGACCGGTGTGAGAGGCTCCACTCCATTGAAGGAAGTAACACCCCCAGCGTCGATGATTGGGGTTGGATCAAAAACCATACTGTGCATGCCATAGAGAAGAATCTAGTGATGTCATTTCTCTCTCCCTTTTATTGAAAATAGATTCTTTTCTTACATAATATATCCCAACTATGGTTTTCTCTTCCTTTACTCCTCTCAGTTCCTCTACACCTTTTCTATTTTTCATTAGAAAAGAACAGGTTTCTAATGGATAATAGAACAACAGCAAAGTACAGTAAAATATAGTAAAATGAAACAAAACCATCACATGGAATTTGGGCAAGGCAAACCAACAGAAGGAAAAGTGCCCCCCCCCAATAAAAAGGCACAAGAATCAGAGACCCACTGATTTATATACTCTGGATTTGCATAAAAATATTAAACTGAGAGATATAATAAATACACATTAGACTTGATGCAGACCTGTGCAGGCCCTTTGCATGATGCTCCAGTTTCAATGAGTTTATATGAACTTTGCTCAGTTGCTTTGCAGTGGTTTTCAACTTTCCAAATGCTGTGACTCTTTAACACAGTTCTTCATAATTATAGTGACCACCCAACCATAAAATTACTTTCATCTGTAATTCATAAGTATAATTTTGCTACTCTTTTGGAGATAGAGGTTTGCCAAAAGTGTTGTGACCCATAGGTTGAAAACCACTGAGTAGAGGTAGTTGTGTTCTGGTGTCCTCCATCCCTTCTGGCTCTTACATTCTTTCTACTTCCACTTTTGTGTTTCTGGAGCTCTTAGGGGAAGGATGTGATAAATACATTACATTTAGATCTATTTCAAGGGCACAAAGCAATCTCTCTCTGTCTCTCTGTCTTTCTGTCTCTCTCTCTGTCTCTCTCTGTCTCTCTCTGTCTCTCTCTCTCTCTCTGTCTCTGTCTCTCTCTCTCTCTCTCTTTCTGTGATATGTACCTAAGAGTCTCTGTATTTGTTACCATTTGTTGCAGGAAGAAGGTTCTCTGATAGCTGAATAAGGCACTGCTCTTTGACCATGCAAGATCATTGGGATACTTTTTTTTATATATTTTGTGATGTTTCCATTGCACTAGGTTGTCATACTACAAATCAAATGGCCCTCACTTCTACCTCTCCCCACACACCATAACACAACTCCATCTCCATCCCCTTCCCATCTAAATTTTAGTGTCCCTTCTCCAAAAAATCTATCCTATGTCTTCCTCCCAGGGAGATCCATGTGTCCTGACAGTCTTTGTTTCTATACCCAACCTCTCTGTTTCTTTATATAGTAGCTTACTTATAATTTATTTATTCATTATTATTTTGAAATACCTATATATAAGTGGATATAAGCCATATTTATCTTTCTGTCTTGGTTACCTTATTCAGCATTTTTTTAGGAGAGATTTTTTTAAAAATTAGACTTCTTACATTATATTTAAAAGGCTCACTAGAGTTTAACAGAAAAGTCAAAGAACAAAGTTATCCAGGCTCTGTAAAATCATAAAACATTTAGGAAAAGAACACTGTATTCTTCCTTACACAAGTAGGAAGTATCTTGTATATACTTTTGAATATAATAATGGATTGTGAAATCTATTGAAAAGTTTCAAGTTTTGAACTGTTTTCCTAGTGTTCTCTGAATTTGTACTACAAAAATAATCTGGAAAGGTCTCATTTACTAGTTTATTTTCTTTGCCATTTAGTATTCTCTAATGTGACTCCAAACCATTTGGTTGTGAATGACTTCATTAAATCTGGGGTTTATGTTTCTCTTATTGCTTGTATTGTCTTGTTTACTGGCCATATAATATTGCTATTTTATAGAATGACTGCCTATGTTGTTGTATTTTAAGTACTTAGCAACTAGCAGAGAAAATATCAAAAGAAATCAGGCCAATCATAATGCCTGGGTGAATGAAAGCATGTTTTTGTATTTCATACCATTTTCAGTAAGTTTGCAAACATCATTTTAATACATTCTTTGTATATTTTAAACATTGAGATTATATTAGATACATATGCAGTGTTCATTTCCCCCAGTATAGCTTTTTTCTATAACATAGAATTTTAATGTTATTTTTATTAGTATTCTTGTTTTTGTTTCTTGCCCTTTCTTTATATGATACTTATATCATATTAAGGATATCATAAGCCAGGTTCTGAAAGAGATCCCTTCAAAAGTTTTCTGTTAAGTATTTGAGGCAATATAATTAGATTATTAAAGACTTATGCAATCAGGGTTTGGATACTATATGGTATGAATCAGATGACTGTCACCTATTTTTTCCTTTATAAACAGTGAACATTTGTAGTCATTTAGTTTCTTATATTTATCATATGTATATGATTTGCCTTGTTCTACCTTATTATTTTGTATTTTAGCATGTCTAGTCCTCTGCCCCTGCCATTACACATTTACTTCCTTTTGCCTGTCTGGACACTTTATAAGAAAATTTCTCTGTGAGAAGGGTACCACAAGTTTGGAAATTTAACATTAACTTTGAGAAAATTAATGACTAGAACTATTTCTAGTAAAGCCCTTTTGGTGTTGTATTGAAGTCTTCTGACTCCTTGGTATGACTTCAGTGAATGAACATCTTAAATGAGGTGAGAGGCAGTGCATACAGGGAATGTCACCAGATTACACTTAATACATCTCATTAAAATATATATTTGTATATAAGATATATACATACACACAGATACAGTGAACCTTTTTTAGAGTAAGAAAATATCTAACAATATCCAGGGCATGATATTAGTGATCTAAATCTGTAAAGTAACTACATTCTACCATACTGGTGTGAAAAGCTGGGATAAGTTAATAGGTCCCTCTCTGTAAATATTTTTCAGATGTTCTTCTTGGAGTATTATTAAAAATTTCCTCTTTGCAATCTACATTTACAGTCAAATCTTTATTAATTATATCTCCTCCCAAACTTCTGTTACATTTAATTTTGTAATGTTTAATTTGAGAGTGGCATATCCTTGCGGTTTCTTTAATATCTCAAGTACTGTTTTATTTCCACTCTCATGAGTACAGAATAATTAAGGCTTATTTAATGAGTCTTTGCTATGTAAACATTTCTTTCATATGCTATTTACTAATAGTAATTAGGGCATGCCTATTAAAAATTTTAATACACCAACATTAATTTTAGTCACCCTATCTAAAATATAATGTTTAAAAATACATGAGTAAAAATCCCTTCCAGGTCTGCCATATAGAGTAATAATACTTCACATATATATGCTCTTTTAGCAGTATTTGCATAATATTTATACACTTAAAAAGAATTGAAAGATATATGACAAAGTAGTCTTTAGATATTTATTTATATAATGAACACTAGATGAACAGTATACCCTCATCAGAGTGTGTAATCTTTACCCTTAATTAATACATTATTTTAATTCCATTATTAATAAATAATTTTTAATTTGATTGAGCTTTTTAAATTCTTAGTGGTAGTTCTGGTGAATATAGTACAGTATTAAACTTACTCTTGAACTTGTTTCTCAAGTTTTTGCCTCTGTAACCATATATGCTATTTTTAACGACATGCATTTTCCCTTTTAATAATAAAAGCTAAAATTTCTTCAACTTACACTGTAGTAATCATGTAATCATTCAATATTATTATGGGTTAAAATGGCAGTTACACATGATTATTATACATACACATTTTTACATATATACACATTATTATATATGTATGTATATATGTGTATATGTATGTGCATATGAATATGCATATGTATATCTATGTATATTGATCAAATTTCTATGTATGTTTAATGATCAAATCCATTTAACTGGTTTGAGGGAAGGGGTACTTCCTGAAATTTTGTCTTTCCTTCTGAGTAGAAAATTCACATAAGTCTTTCCAGCTTGTGTGGATAAATAAACCTATCTTTGTACACACACACACACACACACACACACACACATTTCTTTTTTCCTTGTCATGTTCTTTGTTCTTGTTTTTTTATTAATGTAGTACATTCTTTTACAACTTCATACATGTTTATAACTCATTATTACTGTCCAACACACTTTCATCTTTCTCTTGCATCTAGCAGCCCCCATAATGCCACCCCTTTTAGCCCTAGAAGTCAATACTTTTCGTTTCCTATTCTGTCCCATTGAGTTCATCCTAGGTCATGTAGGTGACCATTGTTTGTAACTATGCATCAGAGCCTACTGGGTTCAACAGTGGCAACATAACTGGTTTCTAAGTCTCTTTCTCTGCCAAGATCTGTTAGTTGCCAATAGTTTAGTACTTAGTGGTAGGATTCAATGGCATTCTCTCTTTCCATAACTGAATATTGTTTGGGACAGCCTTGTACTGTCCCTACACACAGCCAGCGTGAATTTACTAGTATTGATCACCTTCATGCTAGCTGTGTGTAGGGTAATGGGGCCTGAGTCTGCTCTGCCACAGGGCATGGCCGCTCAGGGAGGTGGGACATGGAGTGTTGGCTATAGGGAAGTCCTGGGACACCACTCAAGGGTGGTAAAGCACAGTCTGAGGCACAGGACAGTTGGAGCTAACCCAGGGGTTCCCAGGGCTGGGAAGAGGCCAGGGTCCATGGAGTTCCCAAGCTCTTGGACAGCCAGGAGCTACTGGAAGTTGAAGAAGAGCTGAGAACGGAATCTGGGCCCTTGAATCTGGGCCCTCGGGCTGGATCTAGCGGGGGATGGGAGGGTGTTTTGTCTGGTCCCACTGGTGATTGTCCTTGGCTTGATGGCAGCAGGCTTAAGCTTGGTGGCAGTCATTGCTGGGAATGCAGAGAGGCCTTCTATGGGGGACTAGAAGGTTGCTGTATAGGCAAAGGCCTTCTTAATGTCTTCCAACTGCAGATCCTGATGAAAAGAGGCAGTCCATGCTGTTAAGGCACTTATTGTCATGGAGAAAAGTGGATGTGTAAAACCATACCCCATTTATCAGGGTGTGCCTGAGATAAAATACCTTGTGCAGGGAGGATGTCTGGGAAGGAAAGCTTATTGACTTAAACCCTCAGGGCCTCTAGGTAAGTCATTAGAATGGCTATGTAACCACAGGTCACTTTTTTTCCCTCATCTACATGTGGAAGAACTTGGGGTATTGCCCTTATGTGATTGATGGCCATAAATCCATGGGAGGCCATAGATAATGACAGGGGCCTGCTTACCAGAAGCAGGCGAAGCTATTACTGTCCCTCCAGGGTCTCTGGGACTTCCAAGCCTTGCTCAACTAAGAATCAGACTACTTCTAACTGTCTGCTGCCTCACAAGTGTGGTCATATTATGCTTAAATTATGATGTTTTGCAACCTTCTGTCAACACTTTTCTTCTTTCTACTTCCTCTTCTGAGATGAATCCTGAGCCTTAAGTGTATGGAAAAAAGTCTGGTTTAACAAAGTCTCAACATTCAACTATTCTCAGTATCTGTATAGGTACGGTTGTCTGTGTTCACTTCCTTTTACTTTAAAGATGGGATTCTATGATTAAGGCAGTCATAGACTCTGTCTAGGTTAGAAAGATAGTTGTTTAAAAGGTGTTTTGATAAAATGGCAGTTTAGATAAGCAGCAGTAGTCAATTCCTTACTAGGACCTAAGTTCTCAGCCATTGTTTTCAGTACAGGTATGTGTTCTTTCTTGTGGAGAAAGTCTCAAGAAAAACTAAAAAGTGATTAGTTGCTCACCTAAAGTTGTGCCAAAATTAGCACCCTGGACATATTTTACTTGGCTGGTTGGAGTTCAAAGCTGCCTAAGACTTGATGCTTGCACGGAGATATCTGGAGCTATAAAGATTGTTCAGCAGAAAGAAAACTTTCAATTCAGCTCCAGCTTGATTTCTGTATATCTTGCATCTAAAATATATAATATCTTCAGATATCGGTCTTATCAACTAATCCTGGTGGGAAAGCAAGCAATTACCAACGACAAGGTACTACATTTGTGTAGTTTGAAGAATATAAATTTAAGTGTCAAGTTGTGGGTTATAACACTTTGGGCACCGAAAGACCTTTTCACAAGGATCACCTAAGATCATTAGAAAACATGAATATTTACATTACAATTCATAATAGTAACAAAAAATCAGTTATAAAGTAGCAACAAAATTAATTTTATGGTTCGGGGTCACCACAACATGATTAACTGTCTTAAAGGGTCTCAGCACTAGGAAGGTTTAGCCACATGGCCTTGAGGGAGAATAGACATACAGGCATCTTTTTTTCCTCTCAACTAGTAGTTTTGTAATATTTTAAAATAAATAATTTGTAGTATCATTTTCTTTTTAGATGCATCCAGAATGTATTTTGATATTTTACTTTGGGATTTTACTCTTATTTTATGCAATACTGTTTGATTAGGTGACAGCTACTCAGTGACAGGGGATTTGGCTATCATGTGTTAAAGCCTGGGAATAATCCTTTGAACTACGTAAAATATAGTCAGTATCTAAATAAAATAGTACATCTTTAAAAAATAATTGGTGTTTACTTTGCACATAGGATAGCATTTATTTTGTTTTCAACTAAATTTTGGTAATTTTGAAATTTCTTCATTAAAGAATATGTAAATCATTTTGGAATAAGTGGTTTTCATATAAATAGGTGTTAGATAATATTAAGGGACCATCATTTAGTATGCCAATCCTCACTTTTTAAAATAAATATTTTGAAGAAATACCATTATAAAATGTATTTATTTTTGAAGCTTTTAAAAATGTGTGTGCGTGTGTGTGTGTGTGTGTGTGTGTGTGTGTTTTGTGGGGATTGTGATATTTATTTGTATATGTGGGTGGCATGTGTGGAGGTCATAGAACACTGCAGGAGTTGACTATTTCCTTCCACTGTATGAGTCTTTGAGGTCAAACTCAGTTTTGGTAGCAAACACCTTTATCCTAGGAGCCATTCAAAGACCCAAAACCTGCTATTTATTTATTTATTTATAGTACAAAAGGGAAATATATGCAATTAAAGCAAAAAATATTATTGTATAATCCATTAGTTGTGTTCACAATCTTTTTGTTACTTTTGCTCCATTTTTATTAATTTTATTTTTACAAGTTGTAGTATCTTATATAGTTCATGATGTCTGAGGACTCATTCTGCTCATCTCTAGGAAAAGATGAACCTGAACTCTTGGCTCTTCTGTGTCTACCTCTCATATTCTGAGAATTTTATTTTTAGGAATTGTTGTTAGCAGGCAGAGCCTGACAAATACAGAGGCAAATGTTCGCAGCCAACTTTTGGAGTGAGCATGGGGTTCTGAATGGAGAAGTTGAAGGGACTGAAAGAGCTGAGGAGGTTTGAAACCCCATGGAGGGAGCAATAGTGTCAATTGGTCTGACCTTCCAATGCTCCCAGACACTGGACCACCAACCAACGAATACCCATTGAGGGACCCATGGTGCTGGCCACATATGTGGCAGAGGAGAGAATTGTTGGCCATCAGTGGGAGGAGATGCCCTTGGGCCTGAGGGTGTTAGATGGCCTTGTAGGGGAATGTTAGGGAGGAAAGAGGGGATTGGGTGGTGGGTGGGAGGGGGAGCACCATCATAGAGGTGGGGGAGGGGGAATGGAATAGGGGTTTTCCAAAGGTAAAAAACATTTGAAATGTATATAAAGTAAATATCCAAAAATTTAAAAAAAACAAAGAAAGAAAGAAAGAAAGAAAGAAAGAAAGGAAACAAATGGTTGTTAGCATACTAAATGATGAACTTTTTATCTGGAACTGCCTTTTGCATTGTTTTCCATTAACTTATTTATGTACTCACTTTACATTCTGATAGTAGCTCTCCTTCTCCCAGGATCCTTTCACAGAGCCACTCTTATCATCCCCTTCTCCTTTTCTACTGAGGAGGGAGAGTCCCCTGCCACCTGGGAATCACCTCACCCTGGCATATCAAGTTACTTCAGGGCTTGGCTAATTGTCTCCCACTGAGTCCAGACAGCATGGCTCAGTTAGGGGAATGGGATTCAGAAGCAGGCTAAAGATTCAGGACAGTTCCAAGTCCAGTTGTTGGAGGACCTGCATTAAGACCAAGCTGCACAGCTCCTATATGTATGCAGGGGAATAGATCCAGCTCTGTTTGCTCTTTGGTTGATATTTCAGTCTCTTGGAGCCCCCAAGGATCGACCAAATCTGTTGGTCTTCTTGTGGCATCCCGTTCTTCAGTTTTAATTTGGGGATTATAATATTATTACATTTATCCCTTCCTTTTCCTCCATCAAGAGTCTCCTTTTCTCACACTCGTTCGCATCCATGGCCTCAGTTTTTTTAATAACTGCTTTGACATGTGTACATGTATAAACATGTGTAATCCTAAATGTGACCTGTTCCATCTGTAGAATGATAAAGCAAAATAATAAGGCCAAACGCAATCTTATAGAATGAAGAAATACACTTGATTTTTCTGTGGTAGTAAGCAGGCACTGCATGTTAGTGTCACGAAAGAAATAAATGCATAATGCAGGGAGGAAAAGGATGAATTATAATTCAAGTAGCTGCATTTTTCCATTTATGCATATTTTGGTTGAATATTTTTTGTTCAGTGGATAGGTTTCTTTATTCATTGTGCCTTAATGAATTCTTTATATTATTTTATTGATAAATTTTGTAATGATTTTAAAACCATTTAAAATAACTCTAAATTATTTTTATTTTCTAATTAAACATCTATTATAGAATACTTATTATAATCCTTGTATATACATGTGTATATATGATATGTATGTGATGTGTGTGCATATGATTGAGAATGCATATGTACTGCAGTGTCCATGGTGAAGTCAGGGAATAACTTTTTCTCCTTCTACCACAGTTTCTGGGGATTGAGTTGAGATCCACAGGATTAGTTACTGAGTCATCTTGACAACCCTGGATTGTGGTGCTATCAATTATTTCGTTTCCAGCATGCCAATTTCCTTCTTTCAGACCAACATTTTAATCTTCCATGTTTGAGAATAAAGGGCATTTGTGTCCCTGTGCTAAACCAGCTTGTAAAATGAAAATGAAATAGTTATTTGCATACGACTGGTTGTTTATGCAAGCTTCTCCAAGAGTTAGAAAGCTGGTTTTAAATGAGCATCTTACTTAGTTTTTTGAAAACTATTTTAATTTATTATCATCAGAGACATTTGTAACCTAAGCTGGCTTTGACTATGTAGGTTGCCTAACTGATTATTAAGCTGCCTTGTTACTGCGCTAATAAAATTCAAACAAATATGCAAAGTGTGATATAAAATACATGCTAGTGCTTTCAAACAGTATATTTAAACTAAAAAAAAATTAATATGAGTAATTCTGATTCAAAGACAGGTAGCAGAAATAAAAATAATTAGAAGAAGAGGAAAGATGAAGAAAAATACATACAATTCACTTTGCTAGAACCATGGCCCAAAGCCCTTTCAAGAACATTGCCTGAGTCTGCTAATCTCTGTCTATAACCGATCTGTATTTCCCATTGTCTGTTGGCTCATTATTGTGCTTCTTTACTTCTTTACCATGCCCTCGTTCTTTTAATCTCATCTAGGCCAGAGAAGGGACTGATGTAATCAGTGCATTCTGCTGTTCTTCAATATAAATGGAATATTTCAGGCACAAAATAAAAGCATTGCAGATTGTCACCAACCACATACTCCCATAAAAAGGATTCCATTGCTTTAATGAGGCTACACACTAAAGAGTATTCTTCATATGAAAGTGAAATGAAAATGAAAAAATGAAAGGGACAAGGAATGACATGAAAGAAGAACAGGAAGAAACTACCTCCTTAGACTCTTAGTTCTCTGTTAGTATAATTGAAGTTCACGTTCTGAATACTTTATACAGAATAAAGGTATATTGGGGGCCCAATTCAGAAGACTGGAAGCATTTCTCAGCAGACACAACTGATGATGCCCTTTTGTCTGGTGATAATAGTGGACTCCATGGATAGTAGAAAGGCTCACATGGTGAGATGGGGTCTAAGTTTAGAGCTTTTCTATTATTATAAAGCCCCAGTTTCCTTATAGTAGTGTCTCAGCCTAATGCCACATGAATCTTAGTCACCTGCTAAAAGCCTCACCTACTAATGGGATAGTGAGATGAGCTCTCTCCTCACTTCATTCCTTATAATGAGAATTA
The DNA here is from genome assembly GCA_019843965.1 of Rhynchomys soricoides. Lineage (NCBI taxonomy): Eukaryota > Metazoa > Chordata > Mammalia > Rodentia > Muridae > Rhynchomys > Rhynchomys soricoides. Next base: position 20,780,723 of record JADRCH010000012.1, read on the forward strand.
CGTTTCACTGAGTCTTTTAAAAAAGGTGTTGATCTCCTCAGGTACTCGTTATGAGGAAGAAGCTCTGTAGGGATGTGACATTTGGATTGGCTCTGAAGGAGAAAGTTGTCTTTCAGATATTGGAATGTGGAGTAACCTCACAGTACACTAAAATATCTCTCTCACACTGCTCTTTACAGCTGAACTTCTGCAAGGTTATAGCATTCACAAGAAATAGTGTTATTTCTCCACATAGCATCTATCTAATACAAGTCATCACTTCTACTGATTTTTTCTTCAGTGTGATTGAAAATTAGATGGAAATGTGCTAAGGCAAGATTGTCTTTTTGTACATCACCATAATAAATTCTGTGCATAAAACCTCATATATTTCTAGGTGTCTATTCAGATAAAGGCTGTTTCTTAATGAGTTACTTTTGAACTTAGAGAATAGATTATATTTTAGAGTACTTTTCATAAAATAATTCTGTTATTTTAAAAGTGTGAGTCACAATCAATAAGGAGGCTTTGTCTTTTTATTTCTGAACAGTCCCTAAAATCAGAGTTCCTGATTAATCAGTAGATGCTATGAATTATTCATCATTTATTCATTATAAGCTAAATACACTGATACTATAGAATTTGTATAATGAGGTAGAAACATAACATTATATAAAATCAAGCAGGTTTAGAGACTGGACTTGTGTTTTCATGTGTTTCTGGTTCAATATTAGTTGTTAAAAAGACCACATATGATTTTAGCAAATCAACAAGCAAATAGAGACTCGCTGTTTTTTATATACAGCTTAATCTAAAATGCAGGAAAATCCTGTGACTTACAAGTAAATGAAGGCAGTAAGTCACTTGTAAATTAGTAAAAGTATTACATAATTTCATTGTTTTTTTTTATGATTAGTTAAATGTTTTCTGCTTTTTTTGTTTGTTTGTTTGTTTCATTTTGGCTTCCAATGTAAAAACAAGCAGGTGTTCACAGTTATTCAATCGCTTCTTGTTTGTACTATTCAATAGTTTCTCATCTTCCTGGACTCTGAAATGGCTTTACAATGTCAATTTAACACAACTTCTATTTCAAAGGCAAAATTAGTGTGGGAGAAAGAATTGGGATTGAACTAAGCATATCTTTATAAAATACAATCACTTCCTAGTAATTCCAAATGTTGATGAAGTGATGAAGACTCAGAAATCTGTGAAGTTTCAGATGAGATGTAATCGTTCAAGGAAAAGAGTTTGTTCACATGGATTTCAGTTCTTACCCCATGAGTCATATAGAGATATATCTGTCCATTCTTGCCCCTAAAGCATGTAATAAAGTTTTAAAAGATCTATGATATGTATTATTTCAAAAAAAATTTTAATAGCTAAAAGTCTATTTAGCAATTAATTTATTCTTCAGATATATTAATCAACAACATAAAAGCCTCTGAGACAAAGACAATATTATACAAAATCTATGTGTCAGGAAATTTAGGCACAGAATGTATCTCATTCCACCTTCAAAACAAATTTTAGGTCAGATATAAAATTAGACATGTAGATCCAAAGTTTGCTAAAGGGAAAGTAAGTCTTAGAATCTCTCTTTCTTTCTCCATATATATAATATAATATAATTAATATAATATAATATAATGTTATAAACAATAGAAAGGTTGGAGAGAGAACCCAGAGGTGGAATCTAAGTTCCTATTGTTGACAATGCTATAAGCTTCAAAAACAAGACCCAGAGTCTCCTTAGCTAAAACTAACTGAGTGACTCCTCCTGGAGATACCAGAATATACCATGAAAGTTTCAAAAGGAAGAATTTAACCAGCTGTCCTACTCACCTATGATATCTATGAAAACAACCAGCATGGCACCATAACCCTGTGGATGTAATAATACCTTGGCAGTGTCCAATCACTTGCTAATTTGATTTAGGAGTCGCTGAAAAGAGGAAAAACATACGTAGTACTGGACTCTTAGGCAACTCAGTGCTAGTGAACTCATGTATCTCAGAGAAGAAACTGCCACAAGCACTTGGCTAAACTAGAATAATTCCAAAGCATATCCTAAACATCTATCCTTAAACCCATAGATAATTAATTTTATTTCTAACCCCTCACCAAGGAAACACCTTTTTAGACAGGTAGAGATTACTTCAGAAAATCTTAACAAAGCAAATTTCTGAGTTGTGGAAACATGTCCCAGTGAATAACTCTACTAAACACTCCTACGGGCAATGCTTAGGGAATATTGTAAAATATAGGTTGGAAAGATAACACAAGCTGAAGAATGTGGGAGATTTATATGTGATTGTATATCCAAGTAATAGCAGAGGCAAATCTCATAACATATTGCCCAAATGACTTCCTAAATAAGAACTGAAGAAATTTGACACCAATACTCATGCCAAGGTAGATGGGGAAAAGCATATGAGGCTTCTCCAACACTGCACAAAAGAGAACAGTCAACTAAGGAATGCTCACAGTGAAGAAAGCAGTCTTCTCCAGGGAAGAACACTCCGATCAGTTATACAAAATCAAATATACAAAGAGGTCACATTATAGAAACTGAGCAGGTTATATTTAGGCATACATCTGTGTATGTGTGGGACCTGGGTGCCTTTGTACAGAGAAGAGCCTGTCCGCAGCAGAAGAAGGGTACAACCCTGGAAATCTTTTCTCCAGAGAGGTAGGAATGAGGAACACTCTTTTCCTGCTCCTGGCCTGCATGTCCTTGTGCATATGTAATCCTGTGCCCCACACCTTTGACTCCATCAAAGGAGATCACAGAGTCTCAACCAGGTTAAACTTCCCCACTCTTTATAAGGTACTGTCCAGCAAACACTTGGAATTCTTCTTCGTGCAAATATGGGATTCCCAGCACCTTAGCCCAGGCAAGCATTGTACACTCTCCCTGAAAACCTCTATGTACCCCTCTGAGTAGCCTATTCCACCCCCTGGCCCAATACAAGCTACTACTCAATGAAGCCTGACTCCCAAGATGTCTGTTTCTCACCACAATCATCTCACCAGCCATTCCTGCCTCCCACTGCCTCCTGTCAGGACCTTCCTCCTGCATTTGCAGGCTGATGCAGGCCAGAGGGTGGGGGAAGCAGAGCTCAAATGGCATGTATGCACATCCATATTTACATAGTTTCATTTAATATAAATTAGTGGAAAACTCATGAAATTGAAGGAGAAAAAGGAGGGTACATAGGAGGGTTGTAAGAGAGGAAAGGGAAGGAATAAATTATGTCATTGTGTTACAATCTCAAAAATAAAAGAAAAAACATTAAACTTATTTTGCAGTTGTTATCTCCAAATTAATATGGGGGTCAACCTTCGGCTATATTGGCAGCTCTTTTTATGATTTTAGTTGGGTGATCTATAAGTAGGTTATACAAAATTTACAAATATTTTCCACAGTATTGTTCATCCCCATAATACTGCTGATGTCAGAAAAGAAAAGAAAAAAAAAAAACTCTAGACTATCTCTGATCTTTTCTGTTATTTCAATAAGGTAGACTCTTGTTTTGTTTTATTTTCTATTACAATTCTAGAAGCAGAGATTGAGCCCAACATAGCTTGGGCTCTCTATCTGGATAAGAAAAGTAGAGTGCCCATATTTTCACTGAGAAGTCTGAGTCTATTACAGTGTGAGAAGAGCAATATATCACAGCTTTTCTATGTCTGCTGTGTCTGGAGCTAAATTTCAAGAGAGAGCTACCAGTGGGAGCAAAAGGTGGATTACACTCTATGCCTTGCTCCTTCTTTGGCTATAAAATTCAACTTTATTATGGAATTCACTTAAGAGTCATCTGATGATGTGGAAGAATAATTTAAAATCAATGTTCAAGCTCCCAGAAGATGGTGATTGGAAATTCTCCTGATGTCTATCTTTCCCAAAGATATTTTTTTTAGGCAAAGACTTATGATTTCTTTCATCCTTTAAAGGCTTGCAATATGAAAATGGAGCTGTTATCTTAGTAAAGTTATGACTATTTGAGTTTTATTTGCATTCTTCTTCTATAAAAAAATGTAATATCTCATGAACCAGGAACAAACACTGGAGTTGAGTGACTAAATACAAGGAATTTAGGGAAATCTTTTTTCTCAAAAGGCAGTTCATTGCCGAACAAAAGAAATATTTCTTAGTATAAGTGAATCCGGTCTCTTTGATTCACAAATAATCTAAGAAGAGAAAAAATAGATTGCCTGAAACTATCTCTGATATTAAGCAATGTAGTATGAGGGAAGGGAACCTTATGTTTGGAATCTAGAGACTTGATTAAGTCTTTATTATAGATCCAAGTATTAAGCTGTGGGTGGAGAAAACATTGAATCTATTTGCAGGATTTTTGCAGTTTTATACCCAAGTGCAATGAGGTAAGATTCACTTAGGAAAGAATTTGTCATTTTTCCCATAAGAATTTAAGGTGCTTTCTGACCACTACACATCCATATATAAATGCTCATCAAACACAAATCAACTGTGTTTGGCAAAAATAAAATGAAACAAAATATATAAGCCAATAATGAAGACCAGAGCAGATGAAAGTGGTGGAAAGAGAATTAAGTCGTCCACCAACATGAAGAAACATCAGAAAAAGTTTACTTATTTCTTAATTACACACTGAAGTTTAAAAACTCTAGGACAAATGTCTGAAACACCAGCAACTTCAGATGGAACTCATATTTCAAAGTACTAAAAAATGCAAAGACTTAGTTTCATACAAACTACTTCTACATCTAAAACACCTTCTACACATTGGCAAGTCCATGAAACATAAATGTGACCAATTCAGTGCAAGCAGATTGTTATGGAAAATAATTTCTTCATGGTAGAGGTGATTATGCAAGCTCATCTCCATGCATTTTTTTGTCATTATATTTATTCAAATTTATCTTTTCTATGTAAAATCATCCATGTATTTGTTTCTTCTGAAAACAAAAGGATAACCTTTACATTTTTAATTTTATAAAAAAATATTAACACATATTTTATGTGTTTGATGCATATACCTTTTAACTTTATTGTAAACTACAGGGTATGATAAGATGCATTCATGAAACCTGAGACCAGAGATAAGATAGAAATCACCTGAGCTAAAGGACACAAAAGGCATTCCAGTGCCTGTGCATAGAAATAACATCAAAACTCTAGATTTAAGAGGAGATTGCTCAGCTGAACAGCCATGTAAACATTGGACTATATTTCTAAGCACATTTATAAATGTACAGAGATGACTTTAAACACTTAACCAAATGTTTTCAACAGCAGAGATTACACTGAACAAGATATTTGTGAGAGCTGTTAAGATTTCATACTAAATATAGAGCAAACATGATAAAATTAAGTTAATCATATTATTAGAATAGTTATCTATCATTGGCAACTTTTAGTAACTGAAATAAATTTCAATCATTCTAGTCATCTACTTATTTCATCACTAAAACTTTTACTAATCACCTCTAATGAGGCCCCTCTTCCTAGGTCCTAGGTTAGATACAGAAAATATAAATATTTAATCAGAAAATATGCTGGTATTCTAGTGCTCATATTTCCCAAGTTCCAGAAAAGTACAATGAAGGTACTTGTACTGTCACAGGAATCCTGCTGTGGACAGCAGAAAAGTCATCTCTACGCTAATATTCTCTCACAACTCCTTACAATGATAGGAAATTTATTACCTACAAATTGGATACTTGACCTGTATCTCAAAGTTATGTAAAAGATAACTTATGTAGTTAAGTCTAAAAATTACAAATTACATAAACCATATCCTAATCACTGGTACTATGAAAAGATCATACTTCTTTTACTAAGTTAAAATAAATAATATATTGAGTCCCACATTGTAGTGTATGTGTATGTGTGTGTGTGTGTGTGTGTGTGTGTCCCCTTTTAACTTTGACAAATGTATGCTGACTTGTTACAAAGATCAGAGTGTGGCAAGCTTTCATATAATCAGAATTTTACATATATTAATATACTACTTTTATATTATATTTATACTCCCATACATTTAATACTTCTGCTTTTTATTAATAAATGATCAGAAAAATGATGGAAGATACCAATTCAAATACTTTCATGATTTGATGGTGAGTGGATTGCATTATGTAATGAAAGACCTAAGAGTTATTCATTTGCTACAAGGAAGTGTATGTTTTTATCTAAATTTTAAACCAATCAGTAAGTTTTATTGTTGATAAAGTGCTGACATTACCATTGGCAATTTTGGGGCACTTCTTTACTCACCTAAAATATCAAAAAAGATAACCTGTTGAAGGTGTTTCTTACTGAAAACATAACTGGGTAAAACCACAGAGTACAATGAGAATTGATTTTTTCTTTTACATTATGGTTAGTGAGTATGTATTCCTAAAATATAATAATAAAATCCATTTTATATACTTAGTTGTAAATTACTAATTAAATCAACAGGCTATATTTGGAAGCTTTAATAAACCAAAACCAATATAAAATCTCCTATTGTTTTTGAAATCATGTAATAGACTGTTAATATATCCATCAAACTCAGCGTAGGAAGTGAGGAATTTTATCTCATTAATTTTGAGACAAATTAGAATTGATAACAGATGGTAATAGGTTTTATGGATTCTTAGTGTTCTTACTAAATTTTGAGCTTAAATTGCCTTTGCTGCCTTTTTGAACTTAATTTCTATACACTTCCTGTTTTGAAGCAATGGTCTTTTCAGATGAACACTGTAGTATTCAATCTTATTATTTAAAATAATTTTAGAACTACTGCCTTCATATCAAAGCAGTTGTAGCTACCCTCAAGAAAATCTCACATAACCGAGATTTTCACTCCTTCATGACTGAGGAGGAGACATAAGAAGCACAGGAGACACATGAGACACAGGCCCCTAAGAAGATATATGGTTTGTTTACAATTGCTAGGGAACTTTTCTTAGTGGTGTGGTAAGCCCTAAAGTTCTGTCACTCTTGTAAATTGCACCAATTAAAGTCAATAGTTTGTGAAATCTTCTTTTTAAAAGGTGAGCATGGTTGAGTGAAAAAAGTTCAGTAATCAAGAGATCCTGCAGAGGGTCAAACTTCGGTTCATACCACCCATACGGTGGCTTGAAACCATTTGTTACTCCAGTCCTAGGACATCAAGTACACCTTCTGGCCTTAGGCAGCACCTATACTCATGTTCACATGTGAGTAAACACACAAACCTAATACAATAATAAACATAACATCTTTTTTGAAAATATCAATGGTTTGTTCATTCGTTAGCATAACTGTCTTTCCCACTCTTGGCTTTACTCGGTTGCCTGTGGTTCTTTGTGTAAGGTTGAAGCTTCACAGGTTTTTTTCCTGTTCAGTTTAGCAAGTTTGATGTTATCATCATTGTTCAGCTCACTTTTGGGTGATCATGTTGCTGAGAATTTATAGAAATAGTGCCCAATGTTACTAGAAAAAATAGTCTCACAACAACCCTCAACATCAACAGGTTCTATTTAGAAATTTATATTTATATACAAAATGCATTTCAGCATATCATAGCAATTAATAAAAAAATCCATGAATTTGAGAGAAAGAAAGAAATGTGAGGGTTTAGAGAGAGAAAAAGAAATAGAGAAACACTGTAATTAAATTACAATCTTTAAGAATTTCAAACAAACAAAAAACCACTGGGTTATCCAAACTAATCTTAGATGAAATTTTTCTATGGCCTGTCTGGTGAATAAAATAATCACCCCAAACACATCACATAGTATTCATTGTCTGAACATAGAAATGATAAGTTTGCAAATGACACTTATACTAACACTGCTACAGATGTTAAGTTATAGAACTGAGCCTCTACCATTGGAGGGTAGAACATCTTTGTAAATTGCTGTGATATAGCTATCCATTTTCATGTAATTGTGAATGCCTTGCCTTCTTACATTGCCTCTAATCTGAATGATAATACTTACAACTGAAGCTTCACTGTATGTCTACACAGAACTTGACCATGTAATGGAGGAATTAAAGTGAGAAATATACATATTTGCATGTCCTCCAAGGGATCATCTGCTATGGAAGGTAAATGAAGCACAAAATGACATGTTGGTACTTGCTTGCTATTTCATAGAGTTACAGGAGCTTACAAATGTTAAATAGTGCCTCCTGGCACATAGAAACTTAGAACATGTTGGAAGGATGAGTATGGAAAGAAAAAGTGAGGCAAAAATTATAGTGCAGAAATGGGGCATGGGATGAGACAGGTGGTGTTAGATGCTGATTTTATGAGACAGGGTAGGATTCACTAGCAAGTGAAGGATAAAATTAATTCATCAGGGTCCATTTTTAATAGAGGTTTTAATTGAGTTAAAGCTGTTAGGATGAGATTAATTACCATTAGGAAGTTAAAATAAAAATATCACATTTTATCTCGTGTGTGTGTGTGTGTGTGTGTGTGTGAGTGTGTGTGTGTGTGTTATATGTATACCAACTTTTACTATATAATAGTCTTGAAATGTTAGAGATAAAAGGGCGGAAAGAGTGTTGTTGACTGGCAGTCTTCAAATCAAATTTTAAATAACAAGGAGGAAAATATACAAGAGCCAGTGTATCAGTCATAATGTAGGAAAGAAAACGACATGATGCACAGGTATTCCTCACTTCTTATGTCTCTGGGCAGAGCTATAAACTTGACAGAAATAGAATTACAAGTATTACAGATTAATAAGATTAGACTATATTTGGTGCAAATGCACATATAGCCTTGCAGATTGAGTTTGTAAACTGCAAAGTATAGGACACTTGCAAGAATTCCAGAGCATGATTCCAATCAGCATTTACTTAAATTTACCAGATGCTGTAAGATGGAATTATAATAGCTATGGAAGTTAGTTAATTTATAGTCCTGGGTAGAAATCATATTAGCTTGTATATTTTAACAGAAAGAAAACAGTAGAATGCTTATCCAAGAGTCCTACGTGACAGGTTATAATTGTAAAGAGAAACCATTGGCTGACAACATGGTGATACAATAAGCATGTGTCTCCTTAGCCTGAGGTGTCTGCGGTCAGTGTGCCATATATTGAAAGTGACTATGCTAATATGGCCTAATAGTGGTAGGATCTGGGAAAATCTTCATAATTTAAGTATAATTACCTCTAACTTCAATTATTGTAGATCAAGCTGTACAGATGGAGACCATGCTTATGTTTTAATGAAACAATAGATATAAAAACTCACAGAAGATGTAGGTCAGTATATAAAATATGTTAATGACCAATCAGGGGAATTCACTTCTTGTCATCAGTACAACATGGAAATTAAAGTTCTTCAGAGAGCAGAAATTGTAGGAAAAGGCAGGCCCCCAAGCTGACATTATTTTTATAAAGGAATATGGTTGATGGAGAACAACAGGCATTCCTTTACTTGGTAAATAGGTAATACGAGTGTCAGAAGTAATCTGGTCAAGTAAGTATTAACATGTCCCTGTTTTCAAATGAATGAAATCTAAACTCATAAAGAATGGTTGACTTTCCTAATGCATTTATCTAAAGTGACAGGTATTGACATCAGACTGTCCTTGAGGCCCTGAGTCCTACATATTCACAAACCTCAAGTGCACTTCGGTTCATCCTCTCCACTGAAATCAATGGCTCTTCCAACATTCTGGAATCTTTGTAATCTTTGGCAATATATGCCAGCTTCTTTTCAGCAAAATTACTGTTAAATTATTATGCTTTCTCTACCTCCTTAAGCTCTAGGCCATGTCACTTAGAATTCAAAAGATCATACAAGAACATGAATGTGTTGGACAGTTGAACAGTGCATTTTACTACTAGATAGTTCCTGAAAAGTTGAGTGTAACATTTTACTTTCTCAGTTATGAACTTTGTGTAAGTCTTGCATAACTCCTCTCAGGACTGGCTTATTAATCTGTTGAAGGAGATGTTATGCATGCCTTAGCAACTAGTTGTGAAAATTACTTGGGATGATGTATGTGAAAGTGTTTTGTTCATGCTAAATCTCTCTCTCTCTCTCTCTCTCTCTCTCTCTCTCTATATATATATATATATAGTTTTATTTTATTTTATCTTATTTTTTAGATATTTAAGCTCATTTATTAGCAGGTATTCATTGTTTGAAATAATGGGTTTCATTCTGACTTTTTTATAGTTTTGTTTTAAATTAAGCATACACATATACGGTATTAAAATGTGTGCAATATTTGCAGATATAAACACCTATATATGTTTTAAATAGTAATTTTATATAAGTGTACTTTCAGAAGTGTGCAAATTTGAATAAAGGTAGATGTTGAAATACATTTGAGAGGTAAATATAATAATTGCTTAACAATTAATTTCCATCACAAAAATCAATGGCATTCATAAAATAATGGAATAGAATTAGTATGCTTTCAAATGTAGCACTGATATATGATCTTTTGGATATATTGCTTCATTTCACATTATCTAGTTATTCAGTAATTAAAAACAGTAAAAAGTTGTGATTACATAAAACAACTGAATGCATATGCTATATGTAATGAAATTTAAATGAAAATCAACAAATGTCTGGCAGAACAGTGATAACCTATAAATTCTGGCATCAGGAAGTAAGAGCACAGGATCACAAATTATAGTCCAGCTTCTCTGTACCTACCTAGACGACATGATGAAACGCTATCTTGACCAAAACAAGATGTCAATTCTATAATTCAATGATTATAAAGGAAGTTATGAGGAATAATCTGAATATGCAACTTTTTAAAGACATGTTTGCATATTTCTCCTTAAAAATGACTGAATATCTACATTAAACAGAACTTGTAGACCAGTAGAACGATGTATTAAATCTATCAGATACATTTTGACTGTGTCTAAAACAGACAAAGACCGTAAAAAAGTGGAACAAATAGATAAGTGTTCTGTGAAGCTGAAACTTAAATTCAGTTATCATTGGGCTCCTTCTAGAATTTAGACATATTACTTTATTATTTGGATATATTATTTGGATATATCATTAACCATATGGTTTCTATGCTATGTTATCAGAATTTAGTAACTGATTTAAGTGTAAAGGTTAAAAATTAAACAGGCAAAGGATTTAAGATTAATGACATCAACTTCTATGAAAACATAGTTGCACTCTAGTGTATGATAATCAGAGATATTACTCAGAGTACAAGCTCTTCTCTTGTACAACAGTCTCATCATCTACAGTGGTGATTTGTAGTTCTTTATTCTTTTCATAAAAATAAATCAATTTTCCCATTTTGCTGGGTTATTATTTTAAAGTATTCTCTTATAAATGTCATTTTCCTTTAAAATTATATAGATTATTAAAACAAGAACTATTAGTATTAATATACATAAAATGCAAGTCCTTGGAAATACAATGATCTTTCCAATTTTGGATATAATACTCCTCTTTTACTGTGCAAACATTCACAGATTTATGATGTTTCTTTAAAAGATGCCAAAAATATTAATGTTAGGATAACGTGTGTATGTTTTTAAGCATACATATGCTAGTAAACAAAATTTTAAGAGCTAAACATTAACTTGCATGGGTATATATTTATCCTAATATTAATCTGATATCATCTTCAGTGCATATGGAATGAATACCATGAATTGATTAAGATTATTGAATTGTGAAAGGTAGAGAAAATTTGAGTTGATTATAAAATAGTTATATTCAGTGACGATATCTGAAGTCTTTTGCAAATGGTAAGTTAGGAAAGTCAAGGTTTTACAACAGGATTATATTACTGTATAATGATGATTCAGCTATCCAAGAGAGAGATTATATACAGTGTTCCATTTGAGTACATTTGAATTTGATTATTAATATATTTTAATTGAAGCATTTTTAACAATTTAAACATTGAAATACATGTAAGTTCTAATATACATGTGTATGTTAGATAGATAGATGAAATAATGAATGATTGATAGTCAATGGCAAATGGATAGAACCAACTGGTTATTAAAAATAATGAACAAATATAGTATAACTGAAGTTATAGTGAACAAAAATGCTCAAATGTACTTTTATAATTAGAATGTGAACATGTAAGAGGCAGTGTGAGTGTGGTAAAGAGAGAAATGATACTCATCACAAGAAACAAAGATACATGAAAGGGCTACATAAAAAAATTCTTCAAAGAGCTGTGGGTTTGTTCCATGCCTTACTTGGGTAGTTTTGGTAATTTGTTACAATACAATGTGGGAAGTGAGTTACAGGTCTGTCAGGATAATGCAGAAAGGCAGAACTCAATTACTAATGGAGGAATAACTCAGACATTAACAAGTCGTGTATCCAACAATAGAGTATGCCTCAAAACTAAAACAAAACAAAAAATAAAAAAAGCTTTTCATTATCTTAACTAGATCAGTGCCCACAATTTTATCTGATGTGTGACTCTCTCTCTCCTCTCTCTGTCTCTCTCGGTGGAGGGGGTGTATGCATGCATGTAGGTATAGCATCTATATTTTCTTAATTCTTCATTGGTATACAATATATGATATATATGATTATTAGTTACAGTCACTGTGCTGTAAATTAGACTCCTAGAAATTATTCATCTTACATAGTTAAAAATTTTAGCCTTTAAATAAATTTCTGATACAACCATTGATAATTTCTAATATATTTTGTTATTGTACAACTAAGGGAGTCAAGTGCATTTCATATTCATGTGTCTGGATAATTCCAGTTCAATCAATATTTTTATGTAGTTTATATTCTCATGAACATGTACACGGGACTTTGTTTTGTTTTTCTTGCCAAATAAGATATGTTATGTATTTCGATGCTAATTGTTCAAGAGGGGTTACTGAAATATATATAATATATTATATGTTGTCTTGGAGATTTGTGTTGCTGTGACGAGACACCATGACCACAGATACTCTTATAAAGGAAAATATTTAATTACGGCTGGCTCACAGTTCAGAGGATTAGCGCGCTGCCATTGTTATCATGTTGTAAAGCTTTGGTAGCATGCAGGCAGATTTGGTGAGGGAGAAGGAGCTGAGAATTCTACATGTAATGAGTCTCTGTGTATGGGGCTTCATAACCAATATTGTTAAGGCAAAACCAAATTGATACAAATCTTGAAATGCCCATCTCCCATACCCTGAATAATGATAACAAAATGATAATAAATCTATCCTTGAGCAGGGAAGGTATCATCTTCTCTAAAAATATAGCATTGCCTTTTTATAAACCAAGAATTTCACTGAGTTTTTAAGGCAATAAAATGCCTCTGAACTTATTTTATTCCAATTTTGAGCAACATTTGAAACTGCCAACATCTCATGATACATGTGGAATATATCTTGGCATTGCAGACATACAAGCAAAAGAGTCGGGGTGCTTGCTATAATACATATGCATCAGATAAGTCTTATAAACAATCCTTTGATCTCTTTCATCACTAATAACTAGGGAAACTAGAGTCTTGATTTGGGATATTGTGTCAAATAAGCATGGTCATTCTGCTTATGAATGATAGTGTTGTCTTTGGAACATATGCTAGCTTTATCTCAAAAATATCACAACATGGTTGTAGGTCAATGATTTAAATGAATCTGAAGAGGTACATCTTCATCCAGTACAAAGAAGGTAAATAGGTACTAGCTTTGCTAAAACTAATATCTAGGACCTATTCATATTGATTTCAAAAAGAATAAGAGATCTATGGATGTTTCCGAGAATAAAAATTGGCTGTAATTAGTCAAAAGACACAGAATCTGTAATAAAAATTTGATTATATTTTCAAATAATTAGAATTGAAACAAATCAATTCAAAATGTGTTGTAAAATGAATTCTGAATGAATACCCCACAAGATATACAAATTATTTATATTTTAGAAATTAAATATTGCTAATAAAATGTAGATTACTTATATTAATAAATGGAAGATGACATTAGACTTTTGGATTAGAATAAATATATCAATATTTTTATATTTTCAATACATCACAAAAAATATTGTTACTAATTGGTATGTAGAAATTGGCGTATTTTCAAGTTCCTATTGACTGTTAGAAATCCTTAGTATATTGAAAATTATAGAACTTAATATACTCAGTTCTTATTTAGTTAAAAGCTATAGAAATTACTGCAATCTATTCTTTTCCTGAGAAAGGATTTCTCTCCATAGCCCTGGCTGTCCTGGTACTCTCTCTGTAGACCAGGTTGACCTTGAACTCTCAAAGATTCACCTGCTTCTGCCCCAGAGTAAGAATTGCAATCTTAAAGTAGAAACTATTCGTACAAACAATTAAAACTGAGTTGATTTTACAAATACACCCCATTTTCTAAGTAAAAAGTTGACATGTAATGCTAAAATAACTGTTTATCCATACAGAAATGTGTGAGGGAGTATGGAGAGTTGCTTCAGTGAGTGCTCTTACTCATTGGGCGCTCTTACAAATTATCTTCGATTAGTTGCTGGAACACAAATCTAACTGTAGTTAAGAAGATTCTATTCTCTTTCTGACTTCTGTGGGTATAGACATAAGTGTGGAGTATGTAAATACAGATGAAATACTCATAAATATAAAAGATAAGAGAAAAGTCTAAGAACAAGCAATAGTGAGGGTGTATCCTTATTTCTTTACTACTTACCCAAGCCGTCATCTTCATGAGCTTAATATTACATATAGAGTAATCAATGTTAAATATAATTGCTATTATCATCACATATTCTGCTCTTATAGCCTTTTGTGTTGAGTTTACTTGGATTTGAGACAAGTTTCACTCTATATCACAGGTTAGCCTGACACTTAAGATCCTTGTGCCTCAGCCTCTAATATATTCAGATTTCAGCAGTGTGCTGGCTAGTCTTATGTCTACTTGACACACAAATTAGAGTTATGTGAAAGTAAGGAGGCTTAATTGAAAAATGCTTCCATAAGATCTAATTATAAGATCTTTTCTTAATTGGTGATAGAAGGGGACAGCCCATTCATTGTAAGCGGTTCCATCCCTGGACTGGTGGTCCTACATTCTATAAGTAAACAGAGTGAGGGAGTCACGTTGAACAAACCAATAAGCTACACTCCTCCACAACTTATGCATCAGCTCCTGCCTCCTGGTTCATTCCCTGCTTGAGTTTCTGTTCTGACTTCATTTTTTGATTATCTGCAAGGTGAAAGGGTATCCCCAATAAATCCTTTCCTCCTTTCCTTGCTTTTTGATCATGGTATTTCATCACAGCAATAGAAATACTAAGACAAGTGGTACCAAAGAATTAGTGTATTGTGACAGACGTGACCATATTTTAGAAAGTATTGTGGAAGGACTTTGGGATGTTGGGCTCAGAAAGCCGTAGATTCAGAAAGATTAAAGGGATGTTCTATAGAAACTTAGAATATAGAAATGTTGGGAACAGTGCAGAATGTGGTCTGGCTTGTGAAGTTTCAGAAGGACCTTTAAATATTCTATCTGGGATGTGCACTATTTTGAATTAAGATTCTGACTTTATGGTGAACTGAAATGTAGGAGTCAGCCCTTATTAACAAGAGACTGGCACCATTAAAGTGAAACACCCATGAAAATTGATGCTCATTAGCTGGAGCAAAGAAATTAGCAGTGATTAACAAGAGGCCAGTAAAACTGAGGTGAAACTCTCTGGAAGTTGTTTTGTCAGGATCAATACAAAGAAATTGTGTTCCAGAAGCAGCAGAGATTGTATGTCATGCTGGTAGTTCAAATTGGTAGTGTAAGAGTCAACCTGGTAGTACTGGTTTTAAAGGCATCAATAGGTAATGGCTTTGGCACTGAGGCTTGGCAATGTGTTGCAGAGCAAGAGTCGCAGAAGAAAGCCCAGGAGAAGATATTGTAGAAAGTGAAACCCAGTTGCAGTAAGGGACCCAGCCATTTTGGAGATGCCAATACCATGAGATGACCATCAAGAACAATGGAGATTGAGGAACCTCTGAGCCTAGGGGTTAACCTATATGAGCTGCAAAGGGTGGAGCTGGGGAACTGATCCAAGCCATTTGGAGGATCATAGATTACTGAATATGGAGTTATTTAATCTGTTGGAGATTGGGTTTGCTTTGTTTAGATTGTGACTGTTTTTCTGTTTTTTCCATCTTGAAGAATATACATAACTTCACTTAGATTGTTTAAAGCAGCTCACAGCTGAAAGACTTTGGACCTTTAAAAGAGAATTTGGACTTCAAGAGAACATGGATATTTTAAAAAGACTGAGATTTTAATGTGTTTGAATTTGTAAAGACTGTGGGAATTTTAATGTTATTATGTTTTATATTGTGATATTAAAATTGGCATGCCACCTTGGGGATAAATAAAAAAGAAAAGGCTTTGACGGAACAGTAACATGTCTGTGTGTTGAACCGGACAAACAGTAAGCTTTACTGACTAGTTTTCTGTCATCTTGACACAAGCTAGAGTCATCAGAGAGGAGAAAACCTCAATTCAGAAATTGTTTCCATAAAATTAGTCTGTGGGAAAGCTTGTAGGTTATTTTCTTTTTTCTTTTTTCTTTTCTTCTCTTTTCTCTTCATTTTGTTTCTTTTCTCTTTTATTTTATTTTTTATGTTGGTATTTAGAATTTTAATATATTATTCCCCTCCTGTTCTGCTTTCCTACAATTCCTCATTCCATTCCCCCTTCCCTATCTCCAAGAGGATGTTCCCACACTGCCACAAACTTACACACCCCACCAGAACTCCTCACTCCCGGGGGCACCAAATATTTCAAGGGTTAGGTGCTTCTTCTCTCATTGAGGCCAGGTCAGAAAGACTTCTGCTGTGTATGTGTAGAGGGACTTAGAAAAGCTAGTGTTTGCTGCCTGGTACGTGGTTCAGTGTCTGAGAGATCTCAGGGGTCCAGGTTTGTTGAGACTGCTGGTCTTCCTATGGGGTTGTCCTTCTCCTTAGCTTTTTCCAGCTTTTCTCTGATTCAACCACAGAGGTCCCTACCTTGTATCCATTGGTTGGGTGTAAGTATCTGCTTCTGTGTCAGTCAACTGCTTGTTTGGCCTCTAAGAGGGCAGACATGCTAGGCCCCTATTGGTAAGTACATCAGAGGATCAGTAATAGTGTCAGACCTTGGAGCCTCCCCTTGAAATAGTCCAAATTTGGGCCACTCACTGGACTTGCTTTCCCTCGATCTCTTCTACATTTTTGTCCCTGCAGTTCTTTTAAACAGGGACAATTCTTTCTTGGGAGACTTGAAGTTCTTGACATACAGCCTGTTCACGTGTTTGATTAGAGTTAACCCAAGATATTTTTTTATTATTTATGACTGTTGTAGTGTGTTGTTTCCCTACTTTCGTTCTCAGCCCATTTATCCTTTAAATAAAGAAAAACTACTGATTTGTTTGAGTTAAATTTGTATCCAACCACATTGCTGAAATTGTTTATCAGCTGTAGAAGTTCTCTGGTACAATTTTTGGGATTGCTTTTTCATATTATCATATCATCTGCAAATAGTGATACCTTGACTTTTTTGCTAATTATATCCCTTTTATCTCCTTTTGTTGTCTTATTGCTGTGGCTGAAGGAGGTGAAGGGGTTTGTAACTCCATAAGAATAACAACAATATCTACCAACCAGATGCCACAGAGCTCTCAGGGACTAAAGCACCAATGAAAGAGTACACATGGAGGGACCCATGGCTCAAGCTGCATATGTAACAGAGGATGGCTTTATTTGGTATCAGTGGGAGGAGAGGACCTAGGTCCTGGAAAGGCTTAATACCTCAGCATAGGAGAATGCAAGGGTAGTGAGGTGGGAGGGTGTGGGTGAAGAAGAATCCTCATAGAATCAGGGGGAAGGGAGGGATGGGATAGGAGGCTGTAAATAAATAAAATAATCAATATTTTTTTAAAAAAAAAAATGTCCTTAATTTATTTCTTTATTTCTTTCCTGACCAAATTATCACTAAATACAGAGTTGTTCAGTTTTCCTGGGTATGTTAGTTTTCTGTCGTTTTTGTTGTTATTGAAGTGTAGTCTTAATCTGTGGTGATTTGATAAAATGCATGGGATTATTTCAATCTTTGTTGAGGCTTGTTTTGTGACCAATTATATGTTCAATTTTGGAGAAGGTGCCATGTGGTATTGAGAAGAAAGTATATTCTTTTGTTTTAGGGTGAAATGTTCTATATATGTTCTGATACATTCATTTGATTCATAACATCTATTAGTTTTACAGTTTCTCTGTTTAGTTTCTGTTTCAATGACCTGTTCATTGGTGAGAGGGGGGTGTTGAAGTCTCCCACTATTATTTTGTGGGGTTCAATATATGTTTTGAGCTTTAGTAAGGTTTCTTTTATGAATGTGGGTGCCCTTGAGTTTAGGGCATAGATTTTCAGAATTAAGACTTTCTCTTAGTGGATTTTTCTTTTGATGGATATGAAATGTCCTACCCCACCATGCTTGATGACTTTGGTAGAAAATCTATTTTATTGACTATTAGGATTGCAACTCACACTTGTTTTCTGGAACCATTTGCTTGGAAGATTTGGAACTCTAAGGTAGTGTCTGTCTTTTTCACTGAAGTGTGTTTCTTGTGTGCAAAAAAATGCTGAATGCTGCTTGTATATCCTGTCTATTAGCTTATGGCTTTTTATTGGGGAATTGAGTCCACTGATACTGTGAAATACTAAAGACAGATGATTGTTAGTTCCTGTTTTATTTGTTGTTGTAAGTGATATTACATGTTTGTGATCTTCTCTTTTTTGTATTGTTGTTAGATGATTAAAATCTTGTTTTTGCTTTGGTGTAGGTGCCCTGCTTCTGTTGGAATACTCTGTAGGGCTGGATTGGTAGATAAGTATTAAGTTTGGTTTTGTCGTGGAATATTTTGGTTTCTCTATGTATGATAATTGAGAGTTTTTCAGTGTATATAACCTGAGTTGGCATTTGTTTTCTCTTAGGGTCTGCATGACCATTGTCCAAGCTCTTCTGTTTTTTAGGTTCTTTGTTGAGTCGTCTGATGTAATTCTGATAGATCTAACTTTATATGTTACTTGATCTTTTCCTCTGACAGTTTTTAATATTCTTTCTTTGTTTTGTGCATTTGGTGTTTTGATTGTTATATGATGAGGGGATTTTCTTTTCTGGTCCAATCTGTTTGGTGTTTGGTGAGCTTCTTGTACCTTTAGAGGCATCTCCTTCTTTTTGTTAGGCAAATTTTGTTCTATGATTTTGTTGAAGATGTTTTTGATTCCTTTCATCTGCATATCTTTGAACTCTTCTATTCCTATTATTTTTCATTTTTCATTTTTCATTGTGACCTGGATTTCCTGGAAGTTTTGAGTTAGAAGGTTTTTTCTGTTTTATCTTTTACTTTTGTGTCAATATCTTCTAAGGTATCTTCTAAGGCTGAAATATATATCTCTTATATATTTTGTATTCTGTTGTTGATGCTTGCATCTTTAGTTCCTGACTTCTTTCCTAGGTTTTCCATTTCCAGAAATACCTCCATTTGTGTTTTCTTTATTATTTCTACTTCCATTTATAGGTCTTGGACTGCTTTGTACAATTCCTTCATCTGTCTGATTGTATTTTCCTATATTTCTTTAAGAAAGTAATTTGTTTCCTCGTTAATGGATTTTTACTAGTTTACATATATTTTACTGTATTTCTTTCAATGAGTTATTTATATCCTCCTTAAAGGATTCTATTATCTTCTTGAGATAGGATTTTAGGTCAGCATCCTGCTTTTCAGGAGTATTGGTGTATCTAGGGCTTTGGTGAGAACTGATTTCTGATGGTGCCAGATGACTTCTGTTTATGGTTTTCTGCATGCCTCTTGCCATATGGTTATCTCTGGGTGTTAACTGGCCTGTGTGCCATAGTCTGGAGCCTGCCTCTTGTATCCCTTGGTTGCAGCAGGTCTCCTGGGAGGTCTGTAGCCCTGGTTGTAGCAGACTTCCTGGGGGGCCTTCAGACTGTGGGCTCTTCAGAAGAACAGACAAGCTGATGATTTCCTCAGATGGAAATCACAGCTCAGAAAGTGGCTATTTTCTTAATTAGTAATTCATGTGGAATGTCACATCCCATTGTGGGTAGAGTCAATCCTGGAATGGTGTTCCTGGGATTTATAAGAAAGCAGACTGAGCTAGCCAAGGGAGCCATTAAGCAGAACCCGTTCTTGGCCTCTGTATCGACTTCTGACTCCATATTCCTATATTATTTAACTTCCTGACCTGGCTTCTGTGGAAGTGTGAGCCAAATAAATACTTTCTTTCCTAACTTGCTTTTTGGTCATAGTATTTCATCACAACAACAATAGAAATCCAACTAAAACAAATAGGTATTATTGCGTTTTTGTACGTTTTTGTGTTTTTTTCTGTCTTCTGTTTTCCTGTATCATTTGGGAACTAATTTTTTTTTTTTTTTTTTTTTTGAGACAGGGTTTCTATGTATAGCCCTGGCTGTCCGGAAACTCACTCTGTTGACCAGGCTGGCCTTGAACTCAGAAATCCTCCTGCCTCTGCCTCTCAACTACTGGGATTAAAGGCATGCGCCACCACTGCTTGGCTATCATCTGGGAACTTAAAAATTATTTTGCATGTGCTAGTAATAATTGCTTCTACATATCATCAAATTAACTCCAGAGTCTAAAAAACAGAAGCTTAATGTTGGTTATAAAACAATTATGAATGTTCTCCTGTCCTACTGATTGGCTATTCTCTATTTTCTAGTGTCAATCATCTGTGAGTTTTAATTCTAATTTGGTAAGAACTGACCGTATTTTTAATAAAGCATTCTATGTCAATTGATACACATCATTCTTTCTGGTAGCAAGCTATTTATGAAGATAGAAATCAAGAACCTGCTGTTGTAAATTGCTTAATAATAGGGATGTGTCCTAAGAAATATGTTTTAAGATGATTTCATCATTGGGGAAGCATCATAAATGTGCTTACAAATCATGCTGATAATGTCACCTGATAACTTGATTTTATAGGACGACTATAGAAATGCCATTTACTGCTTTTGACCAGGGATAGCAATAGAGCAAGATGTAGCTTCTAGTGTCTCCTGGTTTCATGGTAGATCCACCAGGATTCGCCAACAGAGGAATAAGATTTAATATGGCTTACAAGATTTGGATTTTAGTTGTTGTGCCCAGAGACTGAGTTATCATTGTTTCTGAACTATGTTTGTGTGGTGTTTTCCTTCTCGTGGCAACTCAAGTGGGTTCCAGAGAGAAAGGTGGCAAACCAATGTGTTGGGCAAGAATTCACTAGAAATTTAAGATACTTAGCCTGAGAGTTAGAGTTTCATTTTTTTAAGTGAGTAGCTGGATAGCACTGAGACAAGGCAAGTGGATTCAAGCACAAGAATTGAAATAAAGCAGTCTCTGAAGTACCCTGCTGTGCAAAGAGACAAGATGGCTGCTCTGAGTCAGAGAGCTATCTGGGATTATTTGCTTTTAGGAAAGACTTATATACAGATTTTGTATGAATCACGTGAGGAATTTCGCCCATGGTTTGGAACTAGGATAGGAAAAATTAGTCACTGATTCCAAGTTTAGAGGGCAATGATAATAATTGCCTACTATGTACAGGTATTAATTAATAATGTCTGTGGCTCCAGGTAGAGAAATTAACAGATAGATATTATAATAGGTATTAATAAAATAAATGTATGTGGCTGCAGGCCACAGACAGCCAAACAGATAGATGGTATAACAGTATGACCTCTCTAGGCAGGGAGATTAACAAGTAAAAACTACCTGCTTCCTACAGGCAGATATTAGTGAACATTTGAATTAATTGTTTTAAAGATGGTATAAAGATATATTGCTCATTTATGCTTTACAGCATACTCAAATTCTGTCTAAAGTGAGCTCCATGAGAATTCTGGGTTTAAATTCTACTTTGGCTAACTGCCTGCTTATGAGCAGATATAAATAGAACTATGAATCAATTGCTTTAAAGATGGTATAAAGATATGTTGCTCTAATATGCCTTACAGGATACTCAAATTCTGTTTAATGTGGGCTCCTCAGTAATAGTGGGTTATTTTTCTGCTTAGCAAAATAGATAAGAATAGGCACTGCAATATTTTACTTTATTCATTTGTTTTGGATTCTTTTAATTTTCAAACTGGGTATGATTTTGAGTTTTGTGGTTACATTATTCCTCTGGGAGAGAGGTCTAAATAATGAGTTTTCTGATTACTGGCCCAAGGATATGCTGATTTGGGAGAAAGGCTTTGTCTTTCCATTTTTAGAAAAGGTGATTGGTGTCTATATCCCTTCCAGAGTAATATAGATCAGATTTGATAGAGGGAGACCCCCAGAGAACTAGATTCCAGATAGTCAAACAAAAAAAGTTATCTTGATGATATTAAAATTTTGTTTTGACATTTTTATATTAAAAAAATAAACAGCCTTGGTGAGTCTCATCATCAGACATGCTGAACTGACCTAATTGAACTCCTGATGTCTTGGACTTTCAGCCAAATCCAGTCAGGAAACAGGCATCAGAGACTAAATCAATTGTTGGCCAACCAACTTCCCCTTTTACCTACTTTTCCCTCCACCCCTTTAAAATTTTATCAATGCCAATATCATCTTGAAGAAGTTATGAAGGGTCATTGTCCCAGTTTTCTGGGTTTTGGGGCTGGAGGCAGTTATTCTAAGGTTGCCTTTCTAGGGAATTTAGAAATGGTCATAATTGGAACAAGGAGGAAATAGAATTGCTTGTATAGCCTTCATCTCATTTGATAGAAATCATTAAACTGTTATAAAGTTGAAGTCATAAATTCTCATTTTGATACAGAATTTATTTTGATGCAAAAATCAATGTTTTCATTGGTATAAATTTCTTCTCTTGATACAAAATTTTTTAAGTACAAGGCTTAGACCCAGTTCTTCTATAACTGTTATTACAAACTGATCTGAGATGTTTAAGCCTGTGAGTTAAAGGCCAAGTAGCAAATTCATGGGTCTGAGTTAATTGTTAGGGTGTTTTCAGATATTTTAATTAGAAATAGCTGAGAGTAGTTAACAGAGAATAGTACAGATTACTATATAGAGTTGGTTTTCAAAAACATCAGAAATCCACTGAATGTGACATTTAATGTTATTTATTCACTTGTTGTTGAGACAAATCTGCTCCTAACAGCTTCCCATTTGTGGATTCAAAGAAGCAGCTGAGCATCTTACAGGTGAGACTGCACATTGTGCCTAGGTCACCACTTGGCAGAAATTGCCTTTCTATCCTGCAGACCTATATTGTTCTTGAAAGCACACAATGTACAGACTAGGATAGCTTAGTTCTGCCGAGACAGAATAGGCTGATCCTTAATAATTCCAGCTTCTCAAAGGTCTGTCAGGTGATCCTGGGACAAAAGGCTGAAGACTGATGCTCCAACTTCCTGACTTACTGGGGCTGTATGGGTAAGCATCTTTCTCTATAATTTGTCTCAGTTCTGGAAGCTGTGTTAGGCTTCCTACATATTTCAGATAAAGTTGGTCATTCACAGATTTCTGATAGGGTTGAAGGACTCTGTATAGTCTTATAGCCAACCCAGGTTATTTACATTGGAGAAAACAGATTTGAGAGAATGGTTTTCAGATGGCATACAATCTAAAGCCAGTATGTAAGTCAAGTGTAGTCTTTTAAGTCAGGATAGATGTCAATCTTCTATTTTATTGACAAAAATGATGGACTGGGAGTTAGGTCTATCTTGTACCTTATAAATTACAAAATGGTAATAGTTGTGCTCAATTTATGTTTGAGAGAAAAGATTTTTTTAATCGAACAAAAAGAGTGATATGTAACAGAATTTTCCCTGTCCAATCACTTTAAATATTAGTACAAGAAGAAGCCTGTGATTGCACAGCAAAAAGGGAAGCAGAACAAAGATTGTCAGAGACAGAGATGGAAAGACAGGAAAGGAGGAGGAAGCATGATGGGAGACGAAGAATAGGATGATTCAGATTCCTCATGGTTTTAAATAGCCACAGGTAGATATGTTATTATACAGGGATAGAATAACTGGGGTAACTTGTCTAATCTAGGAGGGAAGCTTATACCATTATTAATTGGCCCTGAATTTATTCTGTGGGCATCTTGTGAATTGAGAATTTACTGATATATAAATCTGACTGATTAATTATTTTTTAAAAAACTAAGAAATGCAGATTACTGTAGAATAAAATATCTTGTATAATGATTGGTTATCTGCGTTAGTACTTTTTCCATTTCTATAATTAAACACCATGAGCAAAGAAACTCATAAAAGGAAGGGTTTATTTGACTATAATTTTAGATAAAAAAAAAAGCCCATCACAATGGGGAAGCATATCAGCAAGCAGAAGACATGGTGGTTGGATCAGGTGAAGGCTCACATCTTGAATCACAAGCAACAAGTAAAGACTGTGTATTGAGAATGATGCCTGGCTTTGGGATCTCAAGTCCCACCCTAATAACATGCTTCCTCCAGCAAGGCCACACCTTCTAAATCTATCAAAACTGCACCACCATCTTGGGAGCAAATACACAAACATCTGAACCTATAAGGGACATTCTTATTCACATTAAGACTTTTGTAGACCTGATACCACAAACTTCTGTAACAAGATTATAATCATTGTCTCTGTGGCTAGCAAGGCTGGTCCTAGATTATAGCCTCAATGCAGGTCATCTTTACAATCATATTCTTATTGTTTTCTGAAAAAATAATTATGTATACAGAGTGTGCCCAGTACTCTGAAGAAACACAGTGTGATGTCTTTGCCACAAACTCCTACAACATGATCACTTAGCAGGGTTAGTGCCCTCTTGTCTCTCTGCTGTTCTCTACTGAAGTTTCTTAAATCCTAAGAGTGATATCCTTGCAGCTGTGTGTTGACATAATGTTATTGCACTTTGTGTAAAGATTATCCTCATATTATTCAAATGCTGATTTAAGAGAGATCAAAAGAAGGGAGACTTGGATAAAGAGAAGATTGAAATATGGAATAATAGGTTACAGGACATAGAACAGAAATTAGAGCATTTTGATCCTATAATAACAGCAAAAAAAAAAAGGTAGTTCTTAATTAAAGAAATCCACAAAGGCTTAAGAAATCATCTGGCAGCCCATAGATATACAATTTATTAAGAATACAGATTATGATTGATGCTAACTTAGAGCAATGTTATAAATAGCTTTTATGTTTCATTTTACATAGTTTGGAGAATTAAGATATGAACATAGGTTAGTACACCATAATGTTGATTCATGTTCTGAATTACAATGGTCTTTTGCCTTGAATTCTGAAAAAGATGATTCTGAGACTGTACATTTATTGGCTATCTTGGAAATGCCTTTACATGTTGAAGCTGATGATGCTTCAACATATTTATCCATTAGAACACAGTAATATTTTAGATATTATGGCAGAAAACCTGTTACAGATAAAGCTTACAATTTTAAATATCAAGCAATTCTGCAGAGATCTAACAAAACTTTAAAGGAAATGGACATAGAACACACAGGGTGTATGAGATTTACCAGAGAGAGATTGAACAGTGCTTTATTGACTTTGGGTTCTTTGGATATCAATGAGAGAAAACACAGATGGTGAAATACCCTGGAATTTGGAATGGACTTTAGAATTAGATCAGTTTATATTTGTGAAAACCTCAGAATTTAAGACATGAAATATTTAGCATTGGGGAAAAGAATATGCTCTTGTTTTAAGAAGAAACAAAAAGCTTTGGATTCCTTCCAAATTGATAAAAATCAGATATGACAGGGAAGCCCCCCGAAGATCTAAGCTCTACTACTAAAGCAAGAAAGATATTGGGTAACATATCAAATAAAACAGGTAACATGATTTGCTGATCTGCTACATAGGAACAGCTCTGAAACTGGCTTAGACATAAAAATGTCTCCAGCCAGAATTTCAGCTCTGCAAAGACAATCAGTCTTCTTGGATACTCAAATCCTTAAGACTTATCATGACATCCTTTCAAATGGTATACATAGAAAATTGAATTACTGTTTGGTTAATGTAATTTAAACTAACTTGGAAAGAAAGAACAATGCCTTAGCTGCTCAGAAAACAAAGAATTCTCTTTAGCTAAATTGTGCACCTTCAGATTCCATGCATGTATAAATGCAAAAATGTATATTACCTCTCAAGGCTTATAAGTTCATAAAGAAAAATAACCAGACAATCTGCCCTTACAAGATTTACCCTTGAGGATACCGACAAAGTTGCTGAGATGCTGAGCCATACTTATTCTAACAACCTGCTTGATACAAACTTAGATTGCATTGATACCTGTTTCATAAAAATCAAGGACTGTTCCAAAGCTGCTAACCCTAACAGATCCAGCAGCACCCCAGTTAGGACTACAGTTATTCCTGAACTTTCTCAGCATGCAGAAACTGAACAGCAAATGATTCAGGTAGCTTTCTTATGACTGACCATTATCCCATTTGGTGGTTGGGGGTGGGGTAAAATGAAAATGAAAATAAAAATCAGCAAGAAGCAGTATTAAGAGAGTGATGCCCCATTCACCAAATGTTGGGTGGATAGGTTTTAGATCTGGGGTGATTTGAATATGCTTGGTACAGGAAATGACACTATTAGGAAGAGTAGCCTTGTTGGTGTAGATGTGGCCTTCTTGGAAGAACTGTGTCACTGTGGGCATGGGTCTTAAGATAAGACCTTCATCCAAGTTACCTAGAAGGTCATCTTTTGTTTGCCCTCAGAACAAGATGTTGAATTCTCAGGTCCTCCTGCTGCGTGCCTGCCTGGGTGATGCCATGTCCCACGTTGATGATGATGGGCTGAACCGCTAAACCTGTAAGCCAGCTTCAATTAAATATTGTCCTTATAAAAACTACTTTGGTCATGGCATCTGTTTGCAGCAGTCAAACCTTAATTAAGACAGAGGCATTTGATGGGTTTGTTGTCATTAATGAGTAGTTAGTTGAAAATTGGTTCAGGAAGGAAACAAAATTCTGAGGTTAGACTCAGGAATTTCTCTTTTTCTTTCTTTTATCCTTCTTTCTCTAGTGTTAGGAGTAAAAGGGAGGAGAAGGGACGAAAAGAAAGAAATTGATGGTGTATAGGACTAATCGGAACAATCTATTCTTAAACCCGGCAGTGGTGGTGCACGCCTTTAATCCTAGCACTTGGGAGGCAGATACAGGCGGATTTCTGAGTTAGAGGCCAGCCTGGTTCACAGAGTGAGTTCCAGGACAGCCAGGGCTACACAGAGAAACCCTGTCTTGAAAACCCTAATTAAAAAAAAAAATCTATTCTTAAACTGTTAGAACTACTACACTTTGTTTTAGTGGATATTTTATTTAATTATATTTCAAACTTTATCCCCATTCCTGGAGTCCCCTCCACAAACCCCTTATTCCATCCCCTATTCCCCCTACTTCTATAAGGGTGCTACCCACCCTCTTACTCCTGCCCCACCTCCTTCGCATTTCCCTACACTGGGGCATTGAGCCTTCACAGGACAAAGGGCCTCCTCTTTCATTGATGCCAGGTAAGGCCATCCTCTGCTACATATGCAGCTGGAGCCATGGGTCACAAAATGTGTACCCTTCGATTGGTGGCTTATTCACAGGGAGCTCTGGGGAGTCAGGTTCATTGATATT
Organism: Rhynchomys soricoides; assembly: GCA_019843965.1. Classification (NCBI taxonomy): domain Eukaryota; kingdom Metazoa; phylum Chordata; class Mammalia; order Rodentia; family Muridae; genus Rhynchomys; species Rhynchomys soricoides. The sequence continues at coordinate 20,808,306 of JADRCH010000012.1, forward strand.
GTTGTCTCCCTATGGGGTTGAAAACCTCTTCAGGTCCTTCAGTCCTTCCCCTAACTCCTCCATTTGGATTCCCATGCTCAGTCCAATGATTGTCTGCGAGCATCTGCATCTGTATTGGTAAGGCTCTGGCAGAGCCTCTCAGGTGACAGCTACATCAAGTTTCTGTCAGTAAGCACTTCCTGGCATCAGCAATAGTATCTGGATTTGGTGACTTCATACCGTATGTATCCTCGGGTGAGGCAGTCTCTGGATGGCCTTGTCTTCAGTATCTGCTCCAAAGTGTGTCCCTGTATTTCCTTTAGACAGGAACAATTCTGAGTTAACTTTTTTGAGATGGGTGGGTGGCCCTATCCTTCTGCTTGGGACTGAGCCTATCCTTTGGATATGGCATTTAAAGGTTCTTTCTCTCCCTTGTTTGGTATTTCAGCTAATGTAATCCCTGTTGGGTCCTGGGAGCCTCTTGTTTCCTGGCATCTTGGATGTTCTGGTGGCTGAATCTAATAGAAGAGAAAGTGGGAAAGAGCCTCAAACACATGGGCAGAGGGGAAAAATTCATGACAGAACACCAATGACTTATATCCTAAGATCAACAATTGACAAATGGAACCTCATAAAATTGAAAAGTTTCTGTAAGGCAAATGACGCTGTCAATAGGACAAAACAGGAACCAACAGATTGAGAAAATGTCTTTACCAATCCTACATCTGAGAGTGGGCTAATATCCAATATTACAAAGAACTCAAGAAGTTAGACTCCAGATAATCAAATAACCCTATTAAAAAATGGGGTACAGAGGTAAATAAAGAATTCTCAACTGAGGAATATTGAATAGCTGAGAAGCATCTAAAGAAATGTTCAACATTTGTAGTCATCATGAGAATGCAAATCAAAACAACTCTGAGATTCCACTTCACACCAGTCAGAATGGCTAAGATCAAAAACTCAGGTGACAGAAGATGCTGCCAAGGATGTGGAAAAAGAGGAACACTCCTCCATTATTGGTAGGATTGCAAGCTCGTACAACCACTGTGGGAATCAGTCTGGCGGTTCCTCAGAATATTGGACATAGTATTACCTGAGGACCCAGCTATACCACTCTTGAGCATATACCCCAAAGATTCCTCAACATCTAACGAAGAACACATGATCCACTATGTTCATAGCAGCCTTATTTGTAATAGCCAGAAGCTGGAAACAACCCAGATGTTCTTCAACAAAAGAATGGATACAGAAAATGTGATACATTTACACAGTGGTGTACTATTCAGCAATTAGAGAGCTACTACTAATAAAGAATCTTATATTGGTATAGAGCCTTGTATATTGATACAAAATCAAGGTTATAGTTGTTTACAACTCACAATATATGGATATCTCAATTTTTATTTAATGTATTAAACCTATGTAATTCTTAAAAAATGGAATATCAAATTCTAGTATTCTGCTATTACAAACTAACATAATTACTAAATTCAAGTTAGCAGTCAGACAATCAAACATATGTTCATGTTAGAAACTAGTCTGGTTTATTAGAGAAATAAATTTGCTAGGTTGAACAAATTTAAACAGCTAGAAATAAGCAATGTTTAGCTATTCATTTATTATATTTAAATGTTTGATAGATATATAGATAGATAGATAGATAGATAGATAGATAGATAGATATACAGATATTTCCAACAATCTCAGAGATCTACAGAATATGGTATTTAAAAAACTGGTTACAAATAAAAGGCCTTTTTGACAATGAGACAGGTCTGCACCTGGCAGTACCTCTATTCCACTCCAAGAAAATTATGAGCATTGAAGAACCATGATATAGAGTTTGCTTCAAATATGGCAAGCTAGCACCTGTGCACAAAAACTGCCCTTGCTTCAATTGCAGACAGAATGCTGTTCAAACTGGAGAAATGGGATGCAGGGAAGTTGACCACAACATTTGCTTAAGCAAGGTAGGCTAGTCCTTCATATCTCTTGCGCAAAGAGAACTCTTTCAGAATTCTGGTTCAGAAGGCTGAAGATAGATCCTCCAACTTTATAAAGGAACTGGGAGGAGTTGTCCAGGATGTTAACTTTCTCTTTAATTTTTATAGATTCTGGACTTGTTTTCCTGTACTTCTGGAATACTCAAGTAATATTTATTTTTTCTCAGGTCTATGATGGGGTTGATAGTTATAGTCTTACAATTAAGTTTAAGTTGTTTAGGATTCAGAATAGTGTTTAAAATCTATGCAAGTTATGATAAAGAATGATTTAAGTACAGAACTCTGAACTCATCAAGATATAATAGATAATAGGTTTCTTCAAAATTGCCAAATACATATAAACTGAACATTATAAATGTAACTCTTACCTGATAATTTTCATACTTGTTCTTATTGTATATAGCTTGTTACCTTAAGAGAAAGAACTCCTCTTGTACTGTCTCAGGGACATCTTCATCTTTGACTTTGAATGGGCTTCTGGCAAGTGCAAATTGGTGTGTTGTATATGTGGGAAATGTGATGAAATTTGCTTTACAAGCATGTGCAAGTGTACTTTCACAATAATTATCATCACACTCCTTTTGTCTGGCTCAATGTCACGTTCCTCAAAGAGAGCAGATAAGATAGGCTACATGTAAATTTACTTTATTTTATTCTATTTTATTTATTTTTAATTTTCACCATATATGTAGGGTCATTAAGAAAGAGTGGACCTCTGGACCTCTTGAGAAAAATGGAGACATGTTCCATTTGGTCCTTTCAGTAAAAAGTTTAATTCACTCAAGATGGCAAAGGTATCAATCAAGTATGTTATTTTGTGCAATTCACTTTTATCACTGAAAAATGTTTCGAAGTATGATCTTGCTTTCTGATTAAAAACTGGTGTGAGTTCTTCACAAAGCTTAAAAACACATTTTAAAACAAAGGACAAGTAAACTTCTTTTATAATGATATTGATGACTGCAGGCTCATTGTTGAGAATGATACATATAGAAGATTTCTATGACAACCTCTCCTCCATACTCCATCCCCAAAAGAAATAGTCTAGACCAGAAGCCATCGAAGAGACTAAATCTCAAAATTGTGATAGGTATCCTAAATTTTAGTTCTTCACACTTAAGTGATTTTGGCTGGGGTACAAATGGGGAAGGACTTAGTTTTCTTTAAGGAGCTACCCAAGGGCAGTTTGACAAGCTCCAGTGAGTACAGGAACAAAATAAGTTGGATTTACTATATTTTCCCTCTTTTTTTACTTTTCAAGGGGGGAATTTCAAGGGAAAGTGGACCATTGAAGATAGGAAGATAAATGTAACTAGGATGCATTGTATAATATACCCAAATAATCAATAAAAATATGTGGAGAAAATAATCTTTTCCTGCCCATAACCATCTCACTTTAGCGTAAATAATATAGCTGTTTGATATATCTAACTCAATGCACAGCTGAGAAAACAGTTGACTGTTTAAAGTATTGGCCCCTACAAAATTGACAGTACTGTATTCATTAATTTTTATAACATTGTGACATCTAATATTTGTCATACAGTTAGTTCCAATGAATTTTGGTGACTCATTCAGTACCAAACATTGAAATCCAAATGGACCTCATAGCATAGCTGGGACACTGTCTGCAAACACTTCAATCCTTTCCCTAAGAGATTTTATACTCTGTGAAAAGTTTCCAACATCTGTAGATCCATCAAGCTGGATACTAAATACTGGAAGTAGATCATATTTAATCTCCTGGATTACCTGTTCAAGAATATCAGTAGACATGGCATCGATTCTTCTGTGGACAGTGTCACTAAATAAGGAAATTGCATTCAATTGCATAACAAATTCTTCTCAAATTATAATCTGAACAATATTATTGGCCACTGGCATTAGTAAGTCCTCAGGAATGGTGTGAAGATTCATAGCTCTTGTGATTTTGTGGTCTACTAAATGCAAAACTTCAATGGCTGCTATGGTTTGTTTGTGGCACTTGCCACTGAATCTGGGCAGCTTCAGAATACTATCCTTACATGTATAAAGGCCTGGGACTAAATTTCATCATGGAAGCAAGGTTATACCAAAGCATTATCACTCTTTCTTTATATACATCACTTATTATGATCACTTAGAATTCAACATATAGATGAAAGTTTAGCTAAACACAAAAATCAGTAAATAAACGCTATATATTAACAGAAGGAAATAAAAAATAAATGGTTGTTTCAATAATACAAATAGACATTTGAAAATACTGAAAACTTTTCATCTTTTACATGTTAAAAACCAAAATAAGTATGAAAAGAATATACTGTAGCATATAAAGGCATCCTTAGACGAAAGAAAACATTTTACTGGATGAACACAACCGTGGAATTTCTAACTTTCGAAACAAGACAAGTTTGAATTTATTATTTATTTTTTTAGATAATATTATGGTGATATTAGTGAGTATGACTCCATAGGCTTACATATTTGAATATTTGATTCTCATTTGGTGGAATTGTTTGAAATTCATTGGAATGTGTGGGCTTCATGAAGGATATATGCCACTCACATGTGTTTTGAGGTTTTAAAATTACATGCTATGCCCTGTTAGTATTTTCTCTGCCTCCTACATATAGAACAGGATGAAAGCTCTCAGCTATTGCTGTAGCACAATGCTTCTTGCTGCTATGATCCAATTCTTGGACTCACCCTATGAAATTGTAAGTCCCAATAAATTATTTCTTCTATAAGTTGCCTTGGGCATGGTGCCTCATAATTATGGAAACATAATTAATACAAATATTTTAAATTTCTTTTTTGAGATTTCAAGCTCTTAATCTATTTTGATCATATTTACCAACTAATAACATCCTCCTATTCTTTCTATGGCTCTATATCTCAACCCTTCCCAACTTCCTGTCTTCTTTATTTGTTATTACTAATAAGCCCTCAGTTCAGTTAGTCGATGTCCATATGGAGCCATCCACTGGGGCACAATATTGCCAACTTTTATTCAATAAAATCATGATGTCCTATCAATAACAAAATGTCAACCCAACCAGACAATCAAATAAACAAGAAAGTTTCTCAAATTAGAAAGAAAAAAGTAAATTTTTCATTTTAAGATTACACAATTGTTTCTGTGAAAAATTCCAAAAAGATATCAACCCATTCAATTAAATCTAATAAATGAATTTATTGAAGTTATATGATATTAAAACTAACACACCAACATTAATAGCATTTTCTAGCATAATTAATTAGCATAATCTAATTTTCTCATGAACTATAGAACTCAGTATATTTATATTTTAAATATTTAACTATGACTTTTAATAATTGAAGCTACTAATAGAAAAGGGAAAAATATTTCCTGATATTTAATTGAGGAAATTTGATTATCAGTTGCTTTTTTATAACAAGTGAAACCTTTAGGACACAGCTCTGTGTACTATATTTGGTACTACTATGGCTTGAATTATTTACTTTTTTATATATTTGGACTAGATTATACAAAAAATATATACCTTGAAGACTCAGGAAGAGAGAACATATTTAGCCAATAGTCTTAATTTAAATATTTACTTGGAGAGCTTCATTTCAAGATTTTAACAAATCTACAAATGTATACCTCCAAATACCATTATATTTGGGTAAAGGTTTAATTCACAGGTTTTGAGGAATTAAAGAAATTGTTTAGATTCCACTGCTAGTTTTTCTCCACAGCTACTTGGTCTATTGACTCTCATTCTTCCCTTTCTATGAGTTTTCACTGTCTCACAATAGATTTAAGAAGATGCCTGATGATTCCTTCTCTGAACGAAGCAGGATCAGCCAACATGACCTTTCTTAAGAATATGAATCTCTCCTGCTTTTGATGATTAAGCTAAACAGTTTTTGTTTTTGTGGTTTTTGTTAACATTTTAGTTGGTATATATTTGGTTCTTTAATGCATAGTAATTATTGTAAGTTAAAACGTCATCATTTACTTAAAGGTAAATCAGCAAAAATAGCAACAAAGTAATATTTCTCTACCCCTTAATCCATTTGTTGCCATTGCATCATTTTCAAATCTCTTATAAAATCTTTCATGGATGTGAGAAACTGAGAGGTTATCTGGGTATTAAGCATTACATTTAGGTAAACTCACAGTATTAGACCTGGTATTTTCACTTTTGTAGTTTCTTTTATCCAGACCAATTATTTTTATCTTTCAAAACTTTATGAAAGATATTTTTAAATTTGGTTTCAAATTTCCTTTGTCCACAACAATAAGTGTTTGTCTAATGCTGCTGTGTTTTAGGTAGCCAAAGCATACCACATAATACATGGAGAGGGGGGAAATTACACCCTGCACTTATGTGATTCCTATTCCCATTGGCTTCTTCCCAGAAGTTCCTACTCCCTATTTAGACAATGCTGAGAAATTCTCACTGCATTGAAAACCTTGATCTTTTTCTTATTGGTGTTGGCACTTTAAGAGGTGTGATAAATAACATTTGCTTTGGGCTCCATGCAGTATTTAGTCATTTTCATGGTAATTGCTTGAGGATGAATTTAGTATATTAAACTGAATGATGCTCTGCAAAATGTGATGATGCAGAGACCTGGATGTACTCTCCCATAGTTATTTCCATAGAGATAAAACCAAGGAGTATCGGAGAGTGGCATTTGTACTGGTGTCATTTCCCTCAAATTCCCACCATTATCAGACAGAGATTGTGTAACAAGGGTGTGGTACAGAAACTGTGATTTACATTTTAATTGTCAAATGCTTTAAATTCACTCACTGGTGACATGTCTCTGTTTTCTGTAAAAAAAAAAAAATACTTTTCAAAACTATGTTGAGGAGTTATTTACCTTGACAAATAAGTATATCTAATGTTGATAGATCATGATGAACAGGGAAAATACATGACACGATTTTGACAGTTTCTTATTTACCTTTATTTTTTAAAAAAAAAAAAATGACTGTTAGATTTTATCTTGTAAAAGTATAAAAATTACCATAAGTTTAAGACATTCAAAACATATTTGATAGAGAAAAGAAACTTTTGTGAGGATAAAACCAGGTTAACTGCTTTCTCTTTTATGTTCTTATAGAGTAAATTTTCTTGCCCTTACTGCAGACTTGGTCTTTAGAAGACTGCTAAATTCTGGAAAGGTCAATTCTGAGACTGTCTTAATTCCTGTGTCTTTCAGACTAATGATGTTGAGATAGATAGATAGATAGATAGATAGATAGATAGATATAAACATACATCATATATAAATATATATATATATATATATATATATATAGAGAGAGAGAGAGAGAGAGAGAGAGAGAGTATTTTGTAAATTCTCTATAATGTCTCTTAGTCATGTAAAGAAGCAGAAACATATTCTTACCTGTGTTTCACAGGTCACCCTAAGCTAAAATAATATTGTTTTAGGCTTCTCCATGTAGTACAGGAAGATCAATAATGATGAAAATACTATAACTAACACTATAAAGTGACAATTTATTACTAATTGGCATGTATGAAATTTTGACCAGTCAATGTATCTGATGTTGCTAATCATGCCTTAATAATTCTGAGTCCATGTGTACTACCTTCCAGGACTAGATCTGTATATTTCTTGTATTAAAAAAATTCAAAATGAGAAGATGGACTTTTGATTGATAAGTATATACCTAAAAACAACCACCTGGAGGAAGAAGTTACTCATATGTATAATGTGGAAGCCACTATTATATTACTTTATTTTTTTGAATCTGAGAATGCATTATATTGTTTCTCATCCATAAAAAAGTATTTTAATAATAGTTCTACTATCTAGAAAAGTCTTAATCTCTTTACATAACCAGACCAACTCCAACATTCAAATGATATATTTTTTTGTAATTTTAATAAAGATACATTACGGCTTGAATCTTGTCTATTATATTCTAGATATGTGTTGGAACTAAATTGCATCAGAAAATAATGACCTGAATCAGTTGAAGGCAGTAGTGAGACTCACAGTCTTCCTCTTTGAAGTGCTGAAGAACACTCATTTTTAATGTCATTATGTTGTGGTAACTGTTAAAAAAATACTGATCGAGAAATGTTGAAAACCAAATGTTTTCTTTTATGTACTAAATGTCATAATCATTAGGGCAACTGGCTGTTCTTTCCTGGATTAAAGTAAATATCACGTTACAAATAAGGCACTTTAATGTTTACTGCTTCATACCCTTCATATCCATAAGTCCCAGCTAGTGACATAGCAATCATGTGCTTTGTAGCAGTTTGAAATTTGCTTTTTCAGAAAATCTAGTGAGAACAAGGCAAGAGGCATAGTAGTGTTCAGTCTTGAAAGGTAAAAATATATATTATCTACTGCAGTTTAACCATAGGACTCTTAATGCTCTCTTAATGTCTTAATCTCTTAATGTCTCTTAATGCTGAATCTTTCCTTTTCTTGTTGATATTATTACTCATTTGTTTAACTAACATTATTTGCAAAACCAGTACAGTAGGGTATGGAAGTATCCAGCAAATAGAAGTTGATCATTAATGATACCACAGATCTACCCTGAACTGTCTCACCATAGACTTCTGTAATGAGAAAAAGAAATACAGTTCTATTTCCTTTAAGGCAATGAGAATTCTATGGCAAATGTCTAGTAATTGTTTTCCTGCTACAATGCCTTTGTTTGCAATAACACAAAAATCATGATTCAGAGAAGGAAGTGTATTATCTTACAAAAATGAACTTTCCAATTGCCAAACAGGATTTCTGCTTTGTTGAGTGCTTTGGAGCAATTGGGGACCACACAACATTTGTGTGCTCTCACATATAAACAGAAGAGGATTTTAGGACAGCACAGCTAAATTCTTTCATTTTATTGTCAAGGAATGGGAAACAAAAAGAAAGGTAGGCAATGACACATTTGAAAATTGTAACGTAAATTTTCTTAATCTGGGCCTAATAATAGCAGTTGTTTCTATCTGCGGACATGAAGAATTTTCTCCTACCATCCAGAAGGCTGTATACTAACTGGCAAAAGTTTCAGGATGAGGTGATTCTTCCCTATACCACATAGATAGAAAGGTGAGAGAGAGAAAGAGAGAAAGAGAGAGAGAGAGAGTCTGCACATAAATTTTGAATAGAAAAAAAGTATTTTCAGAAATATTCCAAAGTTATTTTTAAGATAGAATTATTGATTTTTATGTATTGTATATATCTGATTCCAACTTACTTGCACTTACTTATTGTAAAGATTAGGCCAATAATTTGGGAGCTACATGCTAAGACATATTAACTAATCTTGGGGTAGATAAATTCTTTATTATTATTTTCAAATGTCAAGTGAGTTTAGATATACATATGCCTTTGATAGCATTTAATAAGAAAATATGTGATATATTTAAAATGATTATAAATACCTGATTGTTGATTTTCATATATTAAATGACATTGACGGCCAATCCTTTAGGTGCAGCCACTTATTTGAGAAATGAGGCAAAAACATCTTATCTACTTTAAGAATCAAATGCAGAAACAGATATAAATTTCACTCTAAATATTCTATGCTGGATTTTACAACATAAGATCCTGTTTTAAAATTGAGTGTGTGGAGAGATAGAAGAAAGGAAGGGAAGGAGGGAAGGAAGGAGAAAGGGAGGGAAGAAAGCTTAAATTCAGATCCCACTGTTCCATGTGAGTGGCACTATCTTTGGCTCTCTTGGAACACAGGAGAATTCTGGGTCCACTACCTTTGGGATGTAAATAGCACCCATAGTTCTGTTCTGTTGTCACCTGCTACACTGTGAGTCATCCTTTAATCCCTTGCTAACCTTTTTATCTGGCAAATTCTGGCCAAGAAAACAATAGCAACAAAAGCAAGTATTCAAGAAATAGTTTCTCATTATTTTTCCCTATAAATAATTATACACATTTTAATTGATAAATTTTGAATATTTGATGCACACAAATACTCATATACAAAGTTGTGTACTAGAATTTAAAAATTTTAGATGACATTTTAAAATAATCTATATTAAGTAATCGTTGGCCATTAATTTTTAAGAGAAAAAACAATTCTCTGAAACATGAGCTTAGCATACATTTATATATTGAGTAGAATAACTAAAAAATATGAATTATTTAAAGCACATATTAAATATACCCATCTATTGTAGAAACTATTTCTAGATGAGGTCTTGCATCTGGTTTAAAGGTGTTACTGTCCTGAAATTGTAATTGTGCTTTAATTTGAATTATACAGTTGGGGATTACTACCTCTCAGAGTATACTGGGCAGTAAGGAAAGGCAATTGGTTTGGTTTTTGTTTTGGGGTTTTTGTTTGTTTTCTTTTTTTTTTTCTTTCATTATTGATTCATATTTAAGACAGATTTTTCTTACTTTTATTTTTTATTAAGCACATATTTCAAAGAAGCACTCTGTAAATGACAAATCTTCCAATAACTATTTTGCTTTTTCTATTTCTCTGTTTTTTCATTTAGATTTTTAATACATAAAAACTGTATTAACTTTTAAAAGACAGTCTCTTATTTAATCTAGGATGGCCCTCAAATTCATCTGTGGCTAGTTCAGTTTAAATACTTTCTCTTATTGTCTCCAGCTTCCGAGTGCTGAGATTATCGGTATGCTTCATAGTTGGCTCATCATGAAAAATCCTGAAGTACAAATACAAAATGTATTAAATGTATCATTGGTGTCAGCATGCTTGTCGATTCCTCCTACTCAGCAAGTACTGAATTGAAAGATTTTCTAGTTAGTTTAGTTAAATGCCACCTGTCTAAACTACATTTCTGGTCCTCTGTGGTTCTTCTTAATATACTGTACTTTTAAAATTTTGTTTACTATGGTTTCTTTTTATCAGAGTTTGATATTTGCATATTAATGTGTATTGTATTATCCTTCAAAATAACTGAACTATAAATCCCACATAGGTAACCAAGGTAGAAAAATGGATAAGGAAAATGTAGAACTGATAACAGAATTTTCAGGAGCAAGAATTAGATAATGTTCCCAGAAGACATGTGTTATTTAATATAAACTTGGTGCCTAGCCTGGAATATCTCCATTTACACATGCACAATCAAACACTAGAAACTGGTCTCAGGGTGGTTAAAAACAAACAAAAATAAAACACTTGAAGTTAGGAGGGAGATAGATTAGGGGACACAAAGGACAAGTAAAAGGAGTTAATAGTAAATGGATGTGATTAAAATATATTAAATAAATATGCAAAATATTTTTGGAGGTGAAAAAGTAATATTAAAGAAAGTTTAATAAAGACAAATGTTTTGTCTTTGAAGTTATTTTTTAAAGGTCATCATAAAGATATATTTGTATATTGTTATGTAATAAATATATGATTCTTGAGTAATCTACTTTCAAACAAAATATGAAGTCTATAGGAACTTTAAAAGTCAGAAAGTCAATATCTAGCTAAGTGTAGTAGGTGATGTATGCATATATCCCAGAATAGTTTGGGTGAGGACAGGGGTCACTGCATACTTGAGACTACCTTAAGATCTAGAGAGAAATGCTCTGGGAAAAGACCAAATTAAATTAAAGTAGTGGGGCCAGGTACATTTTTGAAGATTCTATGAATATGTATGAGCATATATTTATAAAGTAACTTAGAAATGACATACTAAACAATGCAAAAGATATGCATATACTAAACTAAATTAATATAAAAATAGCATTGTTTTACATAATAAACTTCTGCTTATTAAAATGAATTGGGAGGTGAGGAAAGACAGTAGAATAATTGTGGAAGATATTTTAATTTTGCAAGAATTGGACATTGGGCTAGGACATGGAAATAGGCTCAGGCAGGAATTTGACTTTCAGCTAGGACTCAGGAAATAGCCTCAGATTAAGAATATTTACATTTGGACTGATAAAAAGTTCAAGGCAAACTCAGGTGAAGAATGTATGGCATTCTTTTTATCTTGACCATCCTGATAAGCTCCTAGAAACAGTAAATTTGGGACCTTTGTTTATACTTTGTTTGTTCCTTAACTACCCTGTTTATGTCTCAGGACTGACCATATTCTTTTCATGGACTTAGAATGGTATAAAAGCAGACCGGAAAAAAATAAACCCACTTCAGCCTCAGCACTGACTGGAGTCATGTTATAATGTTGTCTAATTGTCTTTTTATTATCACTTCTCACTCCTTCCCTTGAGACCCAATTGACTGACTGAGCTGGCTTGGTCATTTCTAAGTTAATTGTCACACGGAGAAAGATATATGGTCCCTTACTACTTTGGGAAAATGACCTTAGAGTGTGTTCATTAAGCATATATTGGCTCAGAATACCTAAGTGAGAAAACCTGAGCTGTGAGTAGAGATCAGAGAGTTGGGACCTACAAAGCTATATTGTTCTCTCCTCCCCCCCCCCCCCCCCCCCGCATGGCCAAGAAGAGAGCTTATGCTTATTCTTATGCTTACGAACGAAGGAGGAGAGTCTCTGCTATCTGCAATGCCAGAAGGGCCATTCCTCCACACAACTTTCAGCAGGCAAAAGATCAATGTATTGGAGAATAGGAGCTGGTGTCAGCATGAAATAACTCTCCCAGTTTAACACAGGGTTCTCTGGTGGTTTGTTATGGTGTTTTATCTTAGTAAAGCTCAGCATTACAAGATCCATAAAAATGAAAATAGTCAACTTTTCTTTGTTAGAAATGCAAGTTAATGGAAAATACTGAGAGTTTAATTCATAGTAGTAAAGTTGGAAACATCACAAAACAGCGTTACCAGCTTCTGAGACATTTGAAATTGTAGGAACTCACAGCTACTCCCAATATAAAATTGTGAAACCTTCTTGGAAAGCCTAAAATGTCTGAGTAAACTTGACACATTCATAAAGCAAAAGATAATGTCTAGTGTGGATAGTTTTATATTGGAAAAACAGCACATGGACATTACAAAAATAAAACTTTTTTATTCAGTTTTATTTTAAACAATTTTTATTTTATGTGCATGAGTGTGTTGCTTGAATGTATGTCTGTGTATTGTGTGTTTGCTAGTGGCCACAGAAACCAGGAAAGATTCTTAAATCCCTGAAACTGGGCTACAGAGGGGTGGGAGCCACTGTGCAGGTGCTGTGAATCAAACCCAGATTGATAAAAACAGCTCTCACTGCTCTTAACTACTGAGCCAGCTTTCTATTTCCTAACTTAAAAGCTATACCATGCTAAAAGCGTGGGTATTGGCATATCTATAATCATGGAAAATAGGAATAGTTTGCCTGTAAGATAAAAATTAATAGAAAAATATTATAAAACCTATCATTATAATGTCTTAACTCCATAATTTTTTTAAAAAAAATATTGGATATTTTATGTATTTACATTTCCAATGTTATCCCTTTTCACAGTTTTCTCTCTGGAAAGCCCCTATCCAATTCCCCCTCCCCCAGCTTCTATGAAAGTTCTCCCCCTTCCACCCACCCACTCCCACCTCACCACCTTGGCATTCACCTACACTGGGCCATTGAGCCCTGAAGGATCAAGAGATTCTTCTCCTATTGGTGACAGGAAAATGCAATCCTCTGCTACATATGTGGCTAGAGCCATGGGCCTCTCCATGCATACTCTTCGGTTGGTGGTTTAGTCCCTGGGAGCTCTGTGAGGTCTGATTGGTTGATATTGCTGTTATCCTATGGGGTTTCAAACCCCTTCAGCTCCTTCAATCTTTCCCCTAACTCCTCCATTGGGGTCTCCATGCTCAGTCCAGTGGTTGGCCTCTGTATTTGTCAGGTTCTAGCCATGCTCTTTACATCTGATCTGGTCTCATCTAGTTCTCTTTTGATCATACATCTGAGATTCTATCTATATTTCATCTGTAGCTACAAGTAGCAACATATTCTATGCAAGACACCAAATATTTATAGGCCAAAAAAGAAAGCTGACAGCTTCATTTCAAGTTACAAATAACCATTTTCATAGTACATGTGATAATTGAAATGCAGGTATGGTATCACAGAATATTTCTGACACATAAATATCTTTCTTAGCCGAAAACATTATCCCACCTGCATCAAGTTAGTGCCACATGTTTCAACAAAGTATTTGTTAATGCCTAAGTGTGAAATACAATGCTTTGAAAATTACTTTCATGTACCAGGTGTGTGTGTGTGTGTGTGTGTGTGTGTGTGTGTGTATATATATATATATATATATATATATATATATATACACAAAATTAACATAAAAATTTGTTTTGCTATTAAGGGTGGGTACTTAAAAGTTAAAACACCTGTTATGTGTGTCCATAATGAACATTTAAAAGAAATAAGAGGGTGCCTTAGCCATAGCCATAGTTTCTATTCCTGCACAAACATCATGACCAAGAAGTAAGTTGGGGAGGAAAGCCTTTATTGAGCTTACATTTCCAATTGCTGTTCATCATGAAAGGAAGTCAGGACTGGAACTCAAGCAGGTGAAGGAGCAGGAGTCAAGGAGAAATCCTGCTTACTGGCTTGTTTACTTCTCCTGGCTTGCTCAGCTGGTTTTCTTATAGAGCCCAAGACTACCAGTCCACAGATGGCACCACCCACAAGAGGCCTTCCTCCCTCGATCACTAATTGAGAAAATGCCTTACAGCTGAATCTCATGGAGGCAATTTCCTTTCTTTGTGATAACTCCAGCTTGTGTCAAGTTGACACAAAACCAGCCAGTAAAATTGACCCCTTGTTAACTTGACACACAAATATATCACTATTAAGCCTCAATCCTTACTTTCTTATTCATCCCCAAGATCTAAATAACTTTAAAAGTCCCATAGTCTTTGCAAATTCTTACATATCAAAATTTCAATCCCAATCTCATAGAATTCAAAGTATTTTTACAATTAGATGTATCTTAACTGTGGGCTCCATTAAAATACCTTCTTCCTTCTCGAAGGAAAATATATCAGGGCACAGTCACAATCAAAAGCAAAATCAAAGTCCAACTGGCCAATGTCTGGGATCCACTCATGATCTTCTGGATTCTTCCAAGGGCTTGAGTCACTTCTCCAGCTCTGCCCTTTGTAGCACACACCTTGTCTTCTAGGCTCCAGATGCCTGTACTCCACTGCTGTTGCTGTTCTTGGTTGTCATCTCATAGTACTAGCATCTCCAAAACACTGCTGTCTTCTGCTGCAAGTAGGTTTACCATGGAACCAAGCCTCACCTCCTTTGCATGACCCCTTCAGTCCTAGGCCATCAATTGCAACTGAGATTACACCTTCACCAATGACCTTCTGCAGTCTCTCACAGTGCTCAGGCCTCAGCTGCTCTTCTTGACTTCTTCATGCCTTCAAAACTAGTAACACCTGGGTGACGTTTACACATTACCAAGTCTAGCCACATCACAAGGTACAAACCTGACTATCTGTGGAACATAGCCTCTGTGCTCTCAGAAAACACTTCTCAGAAGATTTCACCTCATTTGATGCTGGTCTTTTCCCAATCACAGACAATTTCCCAGCCCCAGCTAACCAGCATCAATAGTCCCAGTAATGCAATGATTTTGCTTTAGTAGTTTTGGTATCTTGTTAATCACAGCAGACATCTTCAGTCCCAGCTAACCAAAACCACAGAATCTTAAATCAAACTAGCAATGGCCCTGATAAGGGTTTTTAATCTTGCCTCTGAAATTTCATAAGCCAAGCTTCCGTCTTCTGCACTGTTCTTAACATTATCTTCTAAGCTCCTGGAGAACATTTCACAGAGCTCTTAACATCCAAATGACTCTTCTAGCTCAAAGTTCCAAAATCTTTCCACAGTCCACCCTAAGACATGGTCAAGTTGTCACCGGAATACCCCAGTACGATGGTACCAATTTGTCTTAGTCATGGTTTCTTTTACTGCACAAACATCATGACCAAAAAGCAAGTTGGGGAGGAAAGGTTTTATTCTACTTGCACTTCCAATTGGTGTTCATCACGAAAGGAAGTCAGGACTGGAACTCAAGGAGGTCAAGGAGCAGGAGCTGATGCAAATGCCAAGGAGGAATGCTGCTTACTGGCTTGCTTGCTTCTCCTGGCTTGCTCAGCTGGCTTTCTTATAGAGCCTAAGACTACCAGCCTACAGATGGTACTACCCACAAGGGGCCCTCCCCCCTTGATTACTAATTGAGAAAATGCCTTACAGCTGAATTTCATGGAGGCATTTTCTAAACTGAAACTCCCTTCTCTGTGATAACTCCAGCTTGTGTCAAGTTGACACAAACCCAGCTAGTACAGAGGGGATGTTACTTTTTTAGATGAATCAACCAAGCGCACAAAATCCAACTATGCCCTCTAACCACACGTTAGAAAAGAATATATAGCTAGCTTTATGCTAACTGTTCAGTATTTAATACCTTTTTAGAGTATTTATAAAGTAATCAAATAAAAAGACATGATTTATTATATTGTTAAAATAGTGTAATATCCACAGTTGTGTTTCTACTTTGAGAAATATTCAGGTTGAAGGAAATTATAATTTTTTCTATTCATAGTACTGTCTTAATTCTTTAATCATTTAGTTATTTTTAAAGATATTTTTAATTTTGATATTATAACATAATTATATAATTCACCCTTCCTTATCCTTCCTTCAGACTGTCCCATGTGTTCCTGCTCTCTTTCAAATTCATAGGTTCTTTATTTAAAAACAAATTATTGTTACTTGTATGGGTATGTCTCTCTCTCTCTCTCTCTCTCTCTCTCTCTGTGTGTGTGTGTGTGTGTGTGTGTGTGTATGCGCCTTAAAGCATAAATAGAACATGGCCTGAACAGGGGAAGTAATGTAAGGCTAGCTTTAGAAAATTATCCTCCAGCCGTATGCTGTCACTAATCAGTGATTACAAAACTTGGTTTCTAACATTTCCTATTCCCACTAGGTTCTCCATGGCTATCTGACCATGATATTACTAGCTGTGTGTTTGTTTCAAAGACAGAAGCATGTGCATTTTAGGAAAAGATAAGCCATGCTTCACCTTATGACCAAAGAGAAATAAAATGCTTACATATGATATTAAATGTAAGTGACCCCAGAGAACTTGTATAGCTGATAAACCCTTTCAGCAAGTTGACTGGATATATGAGGAACTTTTAAAAATAGAGAGAGAGAAAAGAAAAGAAAAGAAAAACTCAGTAGCCCTCCCATATACAAATGATAAATGGGCTTAGAAGGAATTCAGGGAAATAGGGAAATAATCTCCTTAAGGAAGATTTCAAAGAATATAAAACACCTTGCAATAACTCTAACAAAGGAACTGGAAAAACTCTTTCAAGTCTTTGAAGAAAGAGATTGGAGAAAAAAATCAGAAGATGGAAAAACCTCCTAAATGCATGCATCAGTAAGATTAATAGTAAAAATGGCCACCCTACCAAAATCAGTTTACAGATTTATCACAATCCCCATCAAAATTTCAATAAAAATCTTTACAGACCTTGAAAGGACATAACTAAACTCCATATTAAAAGCAAAACAAAACAAAAAACCCCAAAAAACAAAATCACCAGGATTGCTGGGCCTTTCCTGTGACTTATCCCCTGGCAGAAACTGGCAAAAGGCCTGCACCCTGGCTCCCAGGTGACCTACAAATCGTGGGCAGGATATAAGAAAGGAGTGCCAATTCAGAGGGGCTGGACACTCACCATGGCTGGAGGAGGCATCTTGGCCGACCAGCTCACAGGGTCCCGCAGCCTGGCAGGCTACTCGGCCAAGATGGCAACACCAGCTCAGTTCCATGGGGTCCGTTCAGCCAACACTGCCACCTCCCACACCCGGGGAGACCCCCTCCACCCGCGATCTCAGCTGCAACCATCAACTTCTGCTCCTCAGGGGACGCTGACAGTAACAAACCCAGCCATAGGGGCAGGGTGCAGTGACCCTAGGTTCACAGAGGCTTTTGCAGCAGTGAGAACAACTTTGGCCTTTGGCAGCAGCGACCCGATTCCTCTGGGGCTGCAACAGCTCTAGGTTCTGGCTCAGCCCTGGGAGGCAGCCTGAATTGGATCCTAACAGCTCAGCGATGGGGGGTGGGGGGGATCCCCCTTCCACTGTTCAGAGGGTGAGAGGGTGGGGTCCCGGGTATGCCCCATTATGACCCTGGTTTGGGCCTTGAAACAAACCTGAGCCTGGCTCAGGTTCTGAGACCTGTCTCAGTAACTTCCGTATAGGGGTGACTCAGCAAGACCTATTTGGCCCCTCCCTTTGCCTTGCCAATGCTGATGTGGAGCTTTGCTATTGGCCCTGTCAGTTACCCATTCCCTTTCCCCAATTCCTGTATCATCTCTCCCCATACCTAAGTGCCCACCACCTTTGCTTTCTCTGTATAAGCTAGGGGCTGATACAATAAAGTTGAGTTCCTGCTTCGACACGATTCCCTGCCTGGTGTGTTTCTTTTGGGCCATTCACACTGACCATCCTGCTCAGCCCCGGACCGACTCTACTGGACAGTGTTCTCTCCTCTCTCCTGGACCTGCTGGCAAGGAGCCAACACAGGATAGCTAAGACTTTTCTGCACAGTTAAAGAACTTTTGGAGGTTGCACCATCCCTGATTTATTGTAGTAAATCAATAGCTTTACTACAGAGCTATTGCAATAAAACCACGTGGTATTGGTATAAAAACAGACAGGATAATTAATGGAATCTAATAAAAATTTCAGATTTAAATCCACATACCTAGCGACACTTGATTTTTTGATAAAGAGGCAAGAATTACATAGTAGAAAAAGGAAAGCATCTTCAACATATGGTGCCAGTCTAACGAGATGTCAGCCTGTAGATGAATGAAAATAGATCCATATTCATCACCTTGCACAAAATTCAAGTCAATGTAGATCCAAAGGCCTCAACATAAAACCAAATATAGTAAACCTAATAGAAGAGAATGTGGGTAATAGCCATGAACACATTGGATCAGAAGACAAATTCCTGAATAGAGCAGAATTTAACACAGGCACTAAAACAACAATCAATAAATGGCACCGTGTGAAGCATAAAGTCTCCTGAACAGTAAAGTACACCAGCAATAGAACAAAATGGCACCCTACAGAACCAGAAAAAGTTTTTACAAACTCCAAATCCAAAAAGAGATAATATCCAAAATATATAAAGAACTTAAGAAACTAGACATAAACAAAATAATACAATCAAAATTTGTTTATAGATCTAAACAGAGAATTCTAAACAGAGGAATTTCAAATGACTCTTAAGAAAATGTTAAACTTGCTAATAGCTACCACCAGTTCCCCACCCACAACTGCTACATAGTTTTATTCATTTTCCTGACCCTCTGTAGTTCTCTCATGTCTCTTTCTGTACCTGATCCTGCTCCTCCTTTCCCCCCCCCACCACCTCTTTTTCTCCCAGGTCCTTCCCTCTCTCTACCTCCGATGACTATTTTGTTCCCCCTTCTAAGAAGGATTGAAGCATTCCCATGTCAGTCTTTCTTTTTTCTTAAGCTTCATTGGGTCTGTGATTTGTTCTGTGGGTAATGTGAGCTTTTGGGCTAATATCCATTTGTCAGTGAGTACACTCCATGTGTGTTCTTTTGTGTGTGAGTTATCTCACTCAGGTTGATATTTTCTAGCTCCATCCATTTGTCTGCAAATTTCATGAAGTCATTGTTTTAAATAGCTGAGTAGTTCCTTTGTGTCAATGTACCACATTTTCTGTATCCATTCTTCCATTGAGGGACATCTGGGTTGTTTCCATCTTTTGGCTTCTATAAAGAAGTCTGCTATGAACACAATGAATCATGTGTCCTTATTATATGTTGGAGTATCTTTTGGGTGTATGCCCAGAGTGGTATAGCTGGGTCTTCTGGGCGAACTATTTCAAATTTTCTGAGGAACTGCCAGATTGTTTTCCAGAGTGGTTGTACCACTCTGCTTGCAATCCCACCAGCAATGGAGGTGTTTTCCTCTTTCTCCACATCCTCCCCAGCATCTGCTGTTGCCCAACTTTTTGATGTTAGCCATTCTGATTGATGTGTGGTGGAATCTTAGGATCATTTTGATTCCATTTCCCTGATGACTGAAAGTCCCAGATGATAGGGAAGTAGTGGTTCCCAGGACCCAGCAGGGATGACATTAGCAGAAATACCTAATGAAGGGAAGATAGAACCTGTAGAGACCACCTCTAATACACAGCTTTGGCCTCAGTTGAGAGATGTGGCCACCCACTCCTCTCAAAATTTTTAACCTAAAATTGTTCCTTTCTAAAGGAAACACAGGGACAAAAAATGGAGCAGAGACTGAAGGAAAATTCATCCAAAGACCACCCCACAACGGGACCCATCCCATCTGCAAACACCAAACCCTGACACTATTGCTGATGCCAAAATATGCTTGCTGACAGGAGCCTGGTATAGCTGTCCCTGAGAG
The DNA here is from genome assembly GCA_019843965.1 of Rhynchomys soricoides. NCBI lineage: Eukaryota > Metazoa > Chordata > Mammalia > Rodentia > Muridae > Rhynchomys > Rhynchomys soricoides. The sequence goes on from JADRCH010000012.1 coordinate 20,828,650, forward strand.
GCTCTGCCAGCACCTGAATAATACAGACGCAGATACAGCCAACCACTGGATTGAAGAAATTGAAGGGGACTGCAACCCCATAGGAAGAACAACAATATCAACTAACCAGAACCCCTAGAGCTCCCAGGTAATAAACCACCAACCAAAAAGTGTACATGGAAGGATCCATGGCTCCAATTACATATATTACAAAGGATTGCTTTATCTGGCATCAAAGGGAAGGGTGGCCCTTGGTCTTGTGGAGGTTTGATGCTCAAGTGCATAGAGATGGTAGAGGAGTCAGGCAGGAGTGAGTGGTGGTGGGTGGAGGAGCACTCTCATAAAGGCAAATGGAAAGGGAGATGGGATGGGGGTTTTTGAGAAGAGGAAACAGGGAAAGGGGCAATATTTGACATGTAAAAAAAATGAAATAACCAGAGAGAGAGAGAGAGAGAGAGAGAGAGAGAGAGAGAGAGAGAGAGAGAAGAAAAAGAAATGTTAAACATACTCAGCCATCAGGGAAATGCAAATCAAAATTACTCTGAGATTCCATTTTACACCTGTCAGAATAGCTGAGATCAAAAACAGGTGAGATCATGCTGATGAGGCTACAGAGCAAGTGGCACACTCCTTTGTTACTGATGGGAGTTCCAGTGTGTTTAGCCACTATGGAAATCAATATGGCCATTCCTCAGAAAATCAGGAATTTATCTCCCTCAAGACCCAGCTGTATCACTCATGGGCATGTACACAAAGGATGTTCTACCCTTCCATAAAGACACTTAACTGTATTCATTGGAGCTTTATTTATAATAGCCAGAAACTTAGATGTTCATCAAAACTTAGATGTCCCTCAGCTGAAGAATGGATTTTAAAAATGTGGTACATTTACGCCTTCTCCTGGAAGCCTATACAAGGACATGGAAGATGGACGATTTTGCTCTTCGCCTGCTTGCTCTGGCCTTACTAACAAGTCCCTTTCTTCAGTATAAATTAGAGCCACATGTTCAGGATTCCAGCATTTACTGAAGGTCAGCTGAGATATCCAGCCTCAAGGACTGAGACGTCTGGTTTCTTGAAAGTTTTGCTTATAGCCAGCCATTGACTTATTAACTGGATCACAAACAGCAATCCTAATAAATTTTGTGTGTGAGTGTGTGTGTGCGTGTGCATGTGTATACATACATGTATATATGTATGTATGTATGTATGTATGTTGAATGAGAGGTGGGTGGATGGAAAAATTCATTCTGTAAGTTATATTTATCTAGAGAACCATGACTAATAGACAATACCTGCCACGCCCCCATCTAACTGCACAGCCATGGTTGTGGTCCCTGTGGAGGCTTCCCAGTTTTTCACTTCTGTGATGAGGACTTCAACACTCAGGGAGGGTCATATCTACAAGCATCTACTAAAGTGCTGCTGTATTCCCCCATTACTTCTGCCAAAAAGAATCTGCTTGCCTTTCATTAAACAAAATTTTGTTCACATGGGGTGACCAACATTTTTTCATTTTCTGGGCTAAGTATACACTTTTGTATATTTTAAGTTTTTTGTGCCTGAAAATATTTTGGTATGTTTAATGCTTTGTTAAATAAAGATTGAAAACATTCCAAACTATAGGGCACTATATTGATATGCAATAACTACATATATGTATATATAATTTGAAGTGTACATATGAGAAGCACAGAGTTCTTATGCTTTTTATTGAAAATTAAGATGAAAAATACCAAAATCAATTCAGCTGTTATGAAATAACAGATAAGAAATTTGATAAGAATTTGAAACAGATAAGAATTTGAAATTTAACTTTATCTTGCATATTCCTCAAGGTGAGGTCTAAACTTCCTCAGACTTAACTTTCTTGCTATGTTTTAATAAAATGTGGCATGCAAATAACATAGAAATTACAGCTCCCGTATGACATGTCTTTTAAAGTTTTAAATAATTTCAAGCAGAGCAACTTGGGTAAAATTTCTATGGCAACAGAGGTAATATCTAATTCAGTTTATATGTTCATAAGCTACTAAAGGATATTAAGTAAAGTTACACTTTATCTCAATCTGCTCATTTTTTTCTAGGAACAAATCAATCTTAGAAATTATAAAACTCACAGTAGATATGGATTTCATAAAATGAAGATACTGTGAACATTCTGAAAAGTGCTTCAATCAGTATCCCAATGACCCAGATGAAGGTGAACATCAGTGGGCCTTGAAGATGAGGGAGAGTATGCTTTCACAGATATATCAGCACCCAGAAAATGTGAGCAAGACCCCAAACACCAAGTTCTGTTTCCTGCAAATCTTTCTTGCCCAGCCAGCTCTGGACTCACAGAAGGTGTTTACAGTTCCTTATTAGGTGAGTGATTTGATAGTAGGTTTGTATTTCAAGTTAATATGACCAAACATTTGTTTACAGGAATAAATATTAATAATATATGAGAGACACAGAAGTAACACCTAAGTAACTTGAGTACTTAATGATAGTTGAAAACTGACAGAGAGTCAGTTCTCAACAGTTCTCAACAGGTTATGAGCATGCTCCAGGGGATGGTTCCACACCTATGAGTATAGGGATAACACAAACTGGATTTCTGTGATTGTAGAAAGAACACAAAATTGGATGAGGTGGATAGGCTGGAGTGGAAGGTGTAGGTGGTGGTTGTAATCAAAATGGCTTCTACATATGTATAAAATACGTATGTATAAAATATGTATCAAAAGATAAATAAAATATTTAAAATATAAAATAGCTAAGAATATGTATAACATAGTCAGCTTTATTCATGATTACAATGACAGAACATGTCTAAAATACATCCACAGAGTAAATGAAATGATTATATGGTGAGGGAGCAATGGGCAGTATCTACTTCAATTGCACTGAGTTGCTGACATTTCACCTGGAAGAAACTTTGAAAGTGAAGATCCCCAAATATTTAAAAATACCCTAGCCAAATATGTTGTCTTGTTTAAGTGAATGAAGAAAGCTAATTTTAAACTAATTTTATTTTGATTTCCAAAAAAAATTTATAGATTACAATCTTAGCACAGAATATAATCAATTACTACAAGAATGTAAAACTATAAAATAAAATTTAACATACAATGGTTTTCAGGTTGTAATACAGCGATAAACTTAATAAATATTCCATATTAAACTCGGTGATTTGTTTTTGATGTATTTCTAAATCACAAAAGAAGATACATTCCATTTTGACTCCCTTAAGTCTTTAAGTATTTTATTTTCTCTTAAAATATTTTAATGACTGTATGTATGCCTGTGTGTGTGTGTGTGTGTGTGTGTGTGTGTGTTCGTGTGTATACACTTGTCAGAATGGAGACAAGGTACCACTTAGTGTGTTGTCTTCAGATGCTCTATTTATATTTTTTGGGATTCAGGGATTTAAATTGTCCAAACTTAGTAACATAATATGTTAGACTAACTGACCAGATCACTCCAGGGATTACCCTATTTCTCCTTCCTTAGTACTGAAATTAGAAGCACAGATCACCAGCTATGCAATGTTACCTGGGTTCTGGGACCCAACACTGAAGCTCATGCTTGCATGGCAGCACTCTGTTAACAGCTTCATATTACATTCTCAAGTTTGGAATGAACTTTAGTAACACAAAACACATATTTTAAGTAAATATTCATATTGTAGAGGACAGAAACACTAATATAAGGTATTAACAAAGAGACACAGTAGATGCTTTAGCAGAAATGCTCTCAATTGCCATTAAAATGGTTTTTTAAGAATTCTGTCCAAATTTTAGGAAATACCATAGACTATGCTTCATACATAAAAGAAGATAGCCATATAATAAATAGCATCATTACATAATAAGGAATATCACTTAATGGTATACAGAAATAATGTTATTTATAGATTATTCCCATTTGGAAAATTGTGCCATTAAATCATGAGTATATCAAATATTATATCCACATACAAATATTCACAGAATTATCTTGCAGTCATTATGTATATATTTACTTAAAATATGTTATCTGTAGTCTAACACATAAATATATTTTCCAGGTTTGAAGGGATTTCTTTAAACCTAAATCTTCTCTGGAAATTTTCACTTTCAACCTCACAAAAATGTTGACAACTCTCAATAGATGCCAAATTCTCAGGAATGAGAATATTCTTTTTTAAGATAAATAAGACATTTTGCATCATGTTCTATGTCTCTTAGTCTAGAGGTCTACGCAAACTAAACTGTGCACCTTGTCTTAGCCTTTACATAAATTGTCATGTCAATCTTAAAGTAAACCATAAAAAATAAACATCATTGAAATTTAAAAGAGATTGCAATCAGAACTACAAGAGAAAAATATTATTCATCTTAATTATTTGAAATATAAAAGAATTAGGAAATGTAAATTAATCTTCTGCCCACCAGATATTATTTGCTTGTAGTGTGAACTACGTTTCAGTTTTCTCCTATTTCAAGCAAGGGCAGAAGCTTACAGACTTATAGTAACAAGTAATTTTATCATTTTTTATTGCTTCAAAGTCTCTCTCTCTCTCTCTCCCCTCATTGCCCCCCCCCTATATAATTGTGTGCCATAGCTTCTGAATGCATTCCATGGAAGCACTGATAAAAAGGAGAGGTCTAACTGCAGAAGTAGATTAACGTTTCAATATGAAAGTTATATGAGATCAAGTGCTATATTAAATTGCCTCCATAAAAACTCAGTTGGATTAAATTTTGTCCTATAATAAATAACAACACTACTCAAAATTCATTATCTATCTATCTATCTATCTATCTATCTATCTATCTATCTATGTAATCTATACACATTTCCACTTAAAGGTGGATTTGACTGTACATTTTTGGCTGACTTTGCTTCTGTTTCTGAAATAGCATAGATTTTAACACTTTTCAGGGAAAATTAATACTTTTTGCCCTGTGTATTTGGATGATTCAGCAAAATATCTTGCTGACTTGATGACAAATTTCTCAAGCCAAACCAACATTTAATGAAGTTTCCTAGTCTCTTGGCAATTGTAAGGAAAACCAATGTATCCTTAAGTTATCAAAATACAAAAGCAGAAGACTTCTCTTCCTGTGAGTTTAAATTCAGATGTATATAATTTTTCTCTTCAAAAACAAAAGTCACTTTAAATGGCAGTATGATATCCTTAAACACTGGTAAATATGTGATGTTTCCTTACATGGTCAAATTATAGACTATGAGAATTTCTCACTTAAATTCACAAATAGAAGAATCAAAATAATAGCCAAGACTTTAAAATCACAATGACATTTATTTTAACTTTCAGTGGACAATGCAATTTTATCAGCAATTCTGTCAAAGCTCATCACCTTGTGAAACCTTGTGATATTACAAAGAATAAAGCCCCTATAGGCTTTCACCATGACACTTTTATTTTAATTCTATGAGAGTCATGCTTGGTCAGTAACTATAAAGGGAATTAGAAAATGTTTATATTCCCATTTGTTAGTGTAATGCCAGTCATCTTGAAGCGTAGTCCACTTCCTTATTAAAGTGTTCTCCCCATTAGAATTCTCTTCTGTTATCTTTTGTATATTCATTTAAAAAGATTGTGGTGAACACAAAAGAAGAAAAGCTCATATGTGTGCACCTAGGAACCAGTGGCTGACCCTCCGCTGCAAGGAAAAGTTCCATTAGTAATGATCCAAGTCCTTACTGCAGAAGATGAGGTGTGTGTGTGTGTGTGTGTGTGTGTGTGTGTGTGTGTGTACTGGTATGTACACACGAAAGTGCCAGTAGTGGATGTTGAATCTTCTGGAAGTAAGTTACAGTTAGTGTGTGTTGCTGGACACAGGTGCTAAGAACTGAACTTGTATCCTGGGCAAAAGCAGCAGTTAACCTTAGCTGTTGAACTGACTCACCAGCCCCTTTATTGATTTAGAAGAATGAAATCAAATTAGCCATGTGCAGGGGGATGAACTGTGGAGATGGTTGTCAAAAGGAAAACTTAACTGTTGAACTTCCAGGAGAGTTTGAAGAGTATGAGAGCATTGGGAACAAAAAGTCCTCTCTAATCTCACCTCTGACCCATTTGTCCTTCTTAAGTCAAATACCTCGGAATTCTGCTTAGGCCTGGAATTAGATGCAGCGTGGAGGCATACCATTCTAGTGAAATTGTGAATACCCATTCTCCCTTCACTAGAAATGGCACTGATATTTATTCAAAAGATCCTCATGGAAAATCATATATATTCATCAGTAAATAGCAATAAGTGAATGGGATAATTTGGGAAGAATACAAATAAGCATACTATCTTTCATTTAGTGATTTGTTTGTCCTCCTGAATTGTTTAGAAGCAGTATAAATGAAATCCAAATAACATGTACATTAATATATAATACTATTAACAACAAAAAATAATACAAATAAAAATCAACCACGATATGTTTTGTTGGTTGTATGAGGAAACAAAGAATGACTAGGTTTTCACTCTTGCTTCCTACTGCTAAAACTCTATCAGAAGTGTTGGTATCAGGACCTCTGAAATCAGTGACATGACACCTAGGCAACAGCTTGACCTGCACATCTGTTGCCAAGGCAACAGTCACCATATTCCCAGAATCCACTTGACCCACCTCCCACCTTTACCTGTGGCTATATCACTATCCATATATAAAAGGAAGACCTCTCTGATCTTGCTTGCTCTCTCTCTTTCCCCCTTCTCTTTTCACCACCACCTTGTCCATCTCTCTCTCTCAATAAACATCATGTGGAACTGTTTGACCTGGTGTGGTCTTTCTGGAGCTGAGCGATGACCACAGAAAGTATCAGTATTGTAGACTAAACTAGATATGAAACAGCTTTACTAACTGTAGGGGGATAATCTAGCAGTCTTATAAAAGTCCATTATATAAATAGAATAACAGTATAAAAATTCCAGTTTTCATGAAGCATATTAATCTTATTAATCTAATTTCATTTTCATTCAAAACAACATTGTTTTGTCCGTATTATTGTGATTCTATATTGCAAAATTCTAATTCCTTTTTCATAAGTTCTGCCAATATATAGCCTGCTCCTTGGTGAGATTCATGTGAACCTTATTGATTTATAGCCTGAGGTGAGGCTGTACTTTATCACTGGGACCAGCAGAACTGGGCCTTGTTCAGTTTTATTCTACCTGGTGAATATCCCCTATGGCTATAATTTCCTTGAAAAGAATATAATTTATTTCTTTACTCTGTACATTTGTTCTTTGGCCTCTTTAATCAATTTGGTTTTTCGTACAGTTCGCAAATACCTTCATTTTTTTCCTACTTTGTCTCCATCTCAGTAGCTACACATGATTTTCTCATCTCCTTCTCTGTCACAAATCCTTTTAAAGTTATTATTTGCCTCAAATTCACATATATCAAACATTCCACTACATGCTATAATAGAATTTAAAAATAAAGCCTTAAATGGTGTGGCATATACTAACTTTTCCTTTGTAGATTCATGTAATTCTTTATTTTAATATGATTAATGAATAAGTTATTGGATCCTAGTTTAAAAATAGAGTCCTCATTAAATAAATCTTTATTTTTTTGTTTTATTCTACCTTCTACCTCAATCATCCCTTTTGTTTGATTGTGTTTGATCAGTATACTGAAATATTTTTATATTTTCTACTTTCCTTACTATATAATCTCATCCTCATTTCTCTATTTCTTCTTAAAATTCCACCACCTTAGTAGTTACTTCTTGGCTTGTTCTAATCATAATTACACTCATTTTAAATTAATGTTTAGGTTCTTCCTTCAAATAATGTTGCATACTGTCTTCTCTGGATACTTTTAATGATTTATTATTTTTCTTGGACATCTCTAGCACCTTATCCTAATTCATTTCATTTCTATCTTGTTATATTTATTTCTAGTCTTAATTGTTTCTTTTCTACACTTTTCTTCACTCACACTGTCTTGTCCATGGTATTCATGTTCTTTTGCTTCTTTGAAATATCATTTGAGGTAGTTTTATCCTGAAAAATGTGTATATAATTTGAATAAGTCTAATCTCTCTTAAGGTTACAATATTGTTTGCCCTACTAATATTGAAAATATATAAAGTACCCAAGAAGTAATATACCAACAACACAAATTACCTAATTTAAAAATGAGGTATAGTGCTAAGCAGAGAATTCTCAACAGAGGAATCTCTAATGGTCATGAAACACTTACAGAAATGTTTAATGTCCTTAGTCATAAGGGAAATGAAAATCAAAATCATTCTGAGAATCTCCCTTACCCCCAGCAGTATGGCTATTATCAAAAACA
>JADRCH010000012.1:20836936-20999295 GCA_019843965.1 Rhynchomys soricoides
GAAACTGTAAACAACCTAGATGTGCCTCAACTGAATAATGAATAAAGAAAATGTGATTTGTTTATATAATGAAATATCACTCAGCTATTGAAAACCATGACTCCATGAATTTTTCAGGCAAGTGGATGGAACTAGAAAATATCCTGAGTGAGGTAATACAGACCCAAAGGGACATGCATGGTATGTATTGATTTAAAAATAGATATTAGTCATAAAATACAGGACAACCTTATTATAGTCTAAAGACCAAAAGAAGCCATAAAACTATTAGAGCCCAAATAAAGATGCTTGAATCTTTCTCAGAAGATGAAATAAAATTGATATCCAAGTTAGATGGAGGGAGAGAACTGGATGGAAGAGAGGATTAGGAGAGGAACAGGGAAGCAGGATCAGGTGTAGAGAGAGCTGGGGTGAAGTGGAAATGTCTGGTTACTTTAAAGACTCAGTTGTGTCATGTGATGTTTTTCTGGAAGCTGTCTTAAGACAGGAAGTTTTACTGAAGCATACATGTGAAAGGAATCTTTAGCTGGAGCAGAAACTTGACAGGATGCTTGATGTTTGGAAACAGTTTAAGTAGAACCCAACAGATAGTAAATGATTCTCTTGCATTGTTTCACTTTGCAACACTTTGCTGGTCTTCACTAATCTTCACCTGCAGTGACTTCATAGAAAGAAATGCTCCAAAAAACTTCTTGTGGTATTCTAGTATTTTTTGCCACTTCTGCAGACTCAGTGTTGCTTCAGCATAACTTCGGGAGTTCTTCTGGATTTAATTGCTGCTACTGATTCCTCTTTTGATGTTTTGATCAAAACATCTTCCCTGCACAGGGAAGAAATCACATAAATTGGCACCAGGGGACATGCCATTCTGGTGATGGAGGTCTCTGCTGCTTCTGGTTCCTGATGCTACTTTTGCTATTCCTTCACTGCTAGATTGCTGGATCACTAGATTACTGGATCACTAGATTGCTGGATCACTGGATTGCTAGAGTGTTGGTGTGGTTGATTGCTGTTTGGTTGTTTGGGTGGATAGCTGCTGGTTGCAGATATCCTGATGATGGAGATTGGATTTGCCCCAAGGAACCTGACTCCCCTAACGTGCCAGAAGTCACCAAAAGAGGTTTATGCACCCTCTCCCCTCTAACCCTCTTTCTTCCTCTCCAGAGTTGGAAGGGATTAGGAGAGAATAAGGGTTCAAATGGAGGTAGGTTATAATAACCAAATAAAGTAGAACAAAATATACAATTATGTCCTTTATATTTCTTATTCTCAAGTACGTTGAATTAGGATCATTCATCAAATTGGGACACATTTTTTCCCTTCATACCATTATTACAATCCTTTCTACCATAGATTGCAAATATAGATAAATTTATTACTCTATTTCATGTTGCCTTACAGCTGAAATTCTTGTCATGTTTATGCATGTGTTAAATGTCTAGTCTACATTTAGAATAAGTTATGCTATAATACCATAAGATCATTGAATTTTCTTTTTTCTTCCGTGGTGTAGCTTTTAGTTTTCTCTAATTTCTACTTTATATAAGTTCTATTTAAAATTTTCCCATTTCATTTACTACCTGACTTTTCCCTCAAAACCACTTTCCTAAGGTAACCTTGGTGCTTATGCAATCTATGCTGTAGCAAGAACTGGGTGCTTAAGACTGAGTGTGTCTGATTGTAGAGTAGTACCATGTGAACTTTCTATGAAGGCCCTTGACTTTTCTTTAACCTCACTACTATGTGACCCTGTTTCCAACTTCTATTTCCTAAGTTTCTGCATTTGTTTTTACTGAGCACTTTTATTCCTAATCAAAGTCAACGTATGTACTATGTAAATGCACAACAATGATAAATTTGCCTTGTAGTCATTGCACATTTTGTTTTGGGAAACACCAGATTTTGAGTTGTTAGCTAATTTGTATTCTGTCTTTCAGTTAAAGGTAATTTGATCATTCTGAGTTTTTCTGGTGGATTACAATATTGCTAACCCAGAACAGCATTCATTCTTGGATTATTTTAACTCAAAAAACAAGAGTGATGACCTGCTCAAAAAAGCTTCAAATGTTCTGGGACATAGGATTTCTTATTCTAAATATTGACATCTTTATTTCAAGTCAAAATGAGTCCTCACTATTTAGCTAAATCTAGGATATCCCTTAATTGATAATTGTATCTTTCTATTTGGGTGAAAGCTTCTACTAGACAATGGTTTGCTCAGCAAATTTTAGGGGACAAATTTCATATCTCTAGAGTTTTATGTACGGGTTACTGCTGCGAAGATAAACTCTCTGTTTGAGCCCCATTTAGGTTGTCCAGTATGCTCCAGCTTTCCAGCACTTGATATCTATCACCCATAGAGGGGCAGGCATTGGCTAATTTGCAGCTATTATTGAGTCCTTTCTTTCTTTCTTTTTTTGTTTTTGTTTTTTCATACTCTATTTGCATATCAAATGTTTCCCCCTTTCCAGATCTCCCCTTTGGAACCTCCCCATTTCCTCCCCCTCCCCCTGCCACTATGGGGGTATTCTCCCACACACCCACCCACACACTCTTGGCTTCCCTCCTTGGCATTCTCCTCTACTGGGGGATCTAACACTCTCAGGCCCAAGGGCCTCTCCTCCCCCTGATGGCTAACAAGACCCTCCTCTGCCGCATATTTGGCCAGCACCATGGGTCCTTCCATGTGTATTCTTTGGTTGGTGGATCAGTTTCCAGGACTATCAGGAGGTCAGACCAGTTGCCACTGTTGTTGCCTCCCTGGGGATGCAAGCTCCCTCAGCTTCTTCAGTCCCTTCTCCAAGTCCTCCATCTGGGACCTCACACTCAGCCCTACTGTTGCTGTGAAGTGACCCTTGGGTATTTCAAACTTTTGAGGTAATAACCACTTAACAGTGAGTACATACCATGTTCATTCTTTAGTAACTGCGTTACCTCACTCAGGATGATATTTTCAAGTTCCATCCATTTGTCTGCGAATTTCATGAAGTCATTGTTTTTAGTAGTATTCCATTTTATAAATGTACCACATTTTCTGTATCCATTCCTCTGTGGAGGGAAATCTGGGTGGTTTCCAGCTTCTGGCTATTATCAATATTATAAATATGCTATGAACATAGTGGAACATGTGTCTTTATTACATGTTGGAGCAACTTCTGGGTATATGCCCAGGAGTGGAATAGCTGGGTCCTCAGATAGTATTATGTTCATTTTTCTGGGGGTCCACCAAACTGATTTCCAGAGATGTTATATCAGCTAGCATTCCCACCAGCAATGGAGGAGTGTTCCTCTTTCTCCACATCCTCACCAAATCTGGTGTCACCTGAGTTTTTGATCTTAGCCATTTTGACTGGTGTGAGGTGAAATCTCAGGGTTGTTTTGATTTGCATTTCCCTGATAACTAAGGATGTTGAACATTTCTTTAGGTGCTTCTTGGCCATTCGATTTTCCTCAGTTGAGAATTCTCTGTTTAGCTCTCTTCCGCATTTTTTGATAGGGTTATTGGATCTCTGGAGTCTAGCTTCTTGAGTTCTTTGTATACCTTGGATATTAGCCCTCTATCGGATGTAAGATTGGTAAAGATCTTTTCCCAATCTGTAGGTTGCCATTTTGTCCTATTTACCGTGTCCTTTGCCTTACAGAAGCTTTGTAATTTTATGAGGTCCCATCTGTTGATTCTTGTTCTTAGAGCACAAGCCATTGGTGTTCTGTTCAGGAACTTTTCCCTGTGCCCATGTGTTCAAGGCTTTTCCCCACATTCTCTTCTATTAGATTCAGTATATCTGGTTTTATGTGGAGGTCCTTGATCCACTTGGACTTGAGCTTACTTCAGGGATATAGGAATGGATGAATTTGCAATCTTCTACATGTAGACCGACAGTAGAACCAGCACCATTTCTTGAAGATGCTATCTTTTTTCCACTGTATAGTTTTAACCCTTTTGTCAAAGATCAAGTGACCATAAGTGTGTGGGTTCATTTCTGGGTCTTCAATTTTATTCCATTGATCTACCTGCCTGTCACTGTACCAATACCATGCAGTTTTTACCACTACTTCTCTGTAGTACAGCTTGAAGTCAGGGAGGCTGATTCCCCCAGAAGTCCTTTTATTGTTGAGAAGAGATTTTGCTATACTGGGTTTTTTGTTATTCCATATGAATTTGAGAATTACTCTTTCTAAGTCTATGAAGATTTGAGTTGGGATTTTGATGGGGATTGCATTGAATCTGTAGATTGCTTTCGGCAGGATGGCCATTTTAACTATTTTAATCCTGCCAATCCATGAGCATGGGAGATCTTTCCATCTTCTGAGGTCATCAATTTCTTTCTTAAGAGACTTAAAGTTCTTGTCATACGGATCTTTCACTTTGTTTGGTTAGAGTCACTCCAAGATACTTTTTATTGTTTGTGACAATTGTAAAAGGTGTTATTTCCCTAATTTCTTTCTCAGTCTGTTTATCCTTCCAGTATAGGAAGGCTACTGATTTTCTTGAGTTAATTTTGTATCTGGCAACTTTGCTGAAGTTGTTTATCAGCTGTAGCAGATCTCTGGTGGATTTGTTGGGGTCACTTAAGTATACCATCATATCACCGGCAAATAGTGATATTTTGATTTCTTCCTTTCCAATTTGTATCCCTTTTTCATCATCTAATGAAACGACCATGTGGTTTTTTTCTTTGAGTTTGTTTATGTAGTGGATTACGTTGATGGATTTCTGGGTATTGAACCATCCCTCATCCCTGGGATGAAGCCTACTTGATCACGGTGAATGATCATTGTGATGTGTTCTAAGATTCGGTTTGCAAGAATTTTATTGAGTATTTTTGCATCGATATTCATAAGGGAAATTGGTCTGAAGTTTTCTTTTATTGTTGGGTCTTTGTGGGGCTTTGGTGTCAGTGTAACTGTGGCCTCATAGAATGAATTGGATAGTGTTCCTTCTGTTTCTATTTTATGGAATAACTTGAAGAGTATTGGTATTAGGACTTCTTTGAAGGTCTGATAGAATTCTGCACTGAACACATCTTGTCCTGGGCTTTTTTTTGGTTGAGAGACATTTAATGACTGCTTCTATATCTTTAGTGTTTATGAGACTGTTTAGATGGTTTATATGATTCTGATTTAACTTTGATAATTGATATCTCTTTAGAAACTTGTCCATTTCCTCCAGATTTTCCAATTTTGTTGCATATAGGCTTTAGTAGTAGGATCTGATGATTTTTTTTAATTTCCTCAGAGTCTGTTGTTATATCTTCCTTTTCGTCTCTAATTTTATTAATTTGCATGCTGTCTCTGTGCCCTCTTGTTTGTCTGGCTAAGGGTTTATCTATCGTGTTGATTTTGTCAAAGAAACAGCTCCTGGTTTTATTGATTCTTTGTATAGTTCTTTTAGTTTCCACTTGGTTGATTTCAGCCCTTAATTTGAATATTTCCTGCCTTCTACTCCTCTTGGGTGTATTAGCTTCTTTTTATTCTAGAACTTTTAGGAGTGCTGTCAAGCTGTTAGTATGTGCTCTCTTCAGTTTCTTTTTGGAGGCATTCAGAGCTATGATTTTTTCCTCTTAACACTGCTTTCATTGTGTCCCATAGGTTTTGGTAAATTATACTTCCGTTTTCATTAAACTCTCGGAAGTCTTTAATTTCTTTCTTTATTTCTTCCTTGACCAAGTTATCATTAAGCAGAACATTGTTCAGCTTCTATGCGTATGTGGGCTTTCTGTTGTTGTTGTTGCCATGGAAGACCAACCTTAATCCATAGTGATGTTATAGGAGGCATGGGATTATTTCAATCTTCTTTTATCTGTTGAGGTTTGTTTTGTGACCAATTATATGATCAATTATGGAGAAGGTACCATGAGGTGCTGAGAAGATAGTATATTCTTTTGATGCAGGATGAAATGTTCTATAAATATCTGTTAAACCCATTGGTTCATAGCATCTGCTAGTTTCACTGTGTCGCTGTTTAGTTTTTGGTTCCCAAATCTGTCCATTGTTGATAGTGGAGTGTCCCACTAATATAAAGTCTCCCACTATTATTGTGTTTGGTGCAATGTGTGCTTTGAGCTTTAGTAGAGTTTCCTTTATGAATGTGGTAGCTCTTGCATTCGGGGCATAGGTGTTCAGAATTGAGAGTTCTTCTCGGTAGATTTTTCCTTTGATGAGTATGAAGTGTCCTTCCTTATCTTTTTTGATGACTTTTGGTTGAAAGTCAATTTTATCCGATATCAGAATGGCTACTCCAGCCTGTTTCTTGGGGCCATTTGCCTGGAAAAGTGTTTTCCGGCCCTTTACTCTGAGGTAGTCTTTGTCTTTATCACGGAAGTGCATTCCCTGGATGCAGCAAAATGCTGGGTCCTGTTTATGGATCCAGTCTGTCAGTCTATGTCTTTTTATTTGGGAGTTGAGACCATTGCTGTTAAGAGATATTAAAGGATAGTGATTGTTTTTTCCTGTTATTTTCAATGTTGTTTATAAGTTTGTGTGACTATCTTCTTTTGAGTTTGTTGAAAGATTACTTTCTTACTTTGTCTTGAGTGTAATTTCCCACCTTGAGTTGGCATTTTCCATGTATTATTCCTTTGTGAAAACATACTGTGCAAATTTGGATTTGTCATAGAATATTTTGGTTTCACTATCCATGATTATTGAGAGTTTTTCTGGGTATAGCAGCTTGGGCTGGCATTTGTGTTCTCTTAGAGTCTGTAAGAAATCTACCTAGTATCTTCTGGCTTTCATAGTCTCTGGTGAGAAATCTGGTGTAATTCTGATAGGTCTTCCTTTATATGTTACTTGCCCTTTTTCCCTTACTGCTTTTAGTATTCTTTCCTTGTTTGTTCATTTGGTGATTTGACTATAATGTGACAGGAGGAATTTCTTTTCCGGTCCAGTCTATTTGGTGTTCTGTAGGCTTCTTGTATATTTATGTTCACCTCTTTCTTTAGGTTAGGGAAGTTTTCCTCTATAATTTTGTTGAAGATATTTACTGGTCCTTTATGTTGGAAATCTTCACTCTCTTCTATATCTGTTATCCTCAGGTTCTATCTTCTCATTGCCTGGATATCTCGGATTTTTTGGGTTAGGAGCTTTTCTTATTTTGTGTTTTCTTTGACTGTTGTATCCATATTTTCCATGGTATCTTCCACACCTGAGATTCTCTCTTCTATCTCTTGTATTCTGTTGGTGATGCTTGTATCTATGTCTCCTGATTTCTTTCCTATGTTCTCTAACTCCAAGGTTGTCTCACTGTGTGATTTCTTTATTGTTTCTCTTTCTGTTTTTAATACCTGAATGGTTTTGTTCATATGTTTGATTATGTTTTCCTGTAATTCTTCCCTTTTGATTGTGTTTTCCTGTAATTCTTCAAGTGATTTTTGTGTGCCCTCTTTAAGGGCTTCCAGTTGTTTACCTGTGTTCTCTTGTATTTCTTTAAGGGAGTTATTTATTTCCTTCTTAAAATCTTCTATCATCCATTGATAAGTGATTTTAAGTCTGAGTCTTCCTTTTCTGGTGTGTTGGGGTATCCAGGGCCAGCTGTGGTGGTAGATCTGGGTTCTGATGAAGCCAAGTAGTCTTGGTTTCTGTTCCTTGTGTTCTTGCCCTTACCTTTCACCATCTGGATATTTCTGGTCTTAGCTGGTCTTTCTCTCTCTGACTGTGGCTTGTCTTTCCTTCAAGCCCAGGTCTCAATGTTTCTTGGAGACCATTTTTCTCCCCCAGCTGTTCCTCAGTCACTACATCTGGAGTCCTCCTAGTGCTGGCTTTTCCTGACACATGGGCCTCTCGCTTTCTCCTGCTGCTGTTTGACTATGGAGCCCTGGAGCCAGGGCAGGGTCTCTTGCCACAGATGGAAACCTGCAGGCTCTTACCTCCCGGCTTTTCCTCAGTCCCTGTGTCTAGAGCCCTCTTTTTGCTGGCTTTCTTTAAGTCATTTCTACGTAAAAGTAATTCTTTACCCATAGTCTTGAAATATTTTAGTAAAATTCTCTATAAAACCGATTAGTTAACCAAATTGGACTTTGATTGTATTCCTACTTGGTTTGTTGTAGCTCATTCTTTGGAGTGAGTAGACGTGTTTCTTGTATCACCTCAGGGGGGAAAAATCTGTCATGTGATATTTCTCAAATCTGTAGTTCCCCGAGAAAGTGCTCAGGAGCTGGGTGGGAGAGTGCAAGTGCACAGGCCCGCGATGGGGGACGTGGGGTGTGTGGGTGGTGGGGTGGGGGAGGCTTTGAAGAGAATCTTAGTGATCCTAAGTTGCTGCCGCATCCTCTGCCTGTCGCCATGCCTGCCTACAAAGTGGTGCTGATGCAGCATGGTGAGAGCACCTGGAACATGAAGAACTGCTTCAGAAGCTGGTACAACTCGGACCTGAGCCTGGCGGGCCATGAGGAGGCGAAGCTCGGTGGGCAGACATTGCCAGATGCTGGCTATGAATTTGACATCTGCTTCACCTCTGTGCAGAACAGAGCAATCCAGACCCTCTGGACAGTCCTGGTTGCCATTGACCAAAGGTGGTTGACAGTTGTCAGGACTTGGCGCCTCAATGAGCGCCGCTATGGGGGTCTAACAGGTTTCAATAAAGCACAAACTGCTGCTAAACATGGTGAGGCACAGGTAAAGATCTACAGATGATCTTACAATTTCCCACCACCTCCCATGGAGCCTGCTCATCCCTTCTACAGCAACATCAGCAAGAATCACAGGTATGCAGACTTTACTGAGGACCAGCTCCCCTCCTGTGAGAGCCTGAAGGACACTATTGCCAAAGCACTGCCTTTCTGGAATGAAGAAATTGTACCCCAGATCAAGGAGGGGAAAAGGGTCTTGATTGCCGCCCATGGCAACAGCCTTCGGGGCATTGTCAAGCATCTGGAGGCTCTCTCAGAAGAGGCCACCATAGAGCTGAACCTGCCAACGGTCATTCCCATCGTCTACGAATTGGACAAGAACTTGAAGCCCATCAATCCCATGCGGTTCCTGGGGAATGAGGAGACCGTGTGTAAAGTCATGGAAGCTGTGGCTGCTCAGGGAAAGGTGAAGAAGTGAAGGCGAGGAGGCAGATCCCTGCCCCACACCCTCCCTGCCTGCTCCTGCCTCCTGAACCCTCCCAGCATCTGCCACACTGACGACATCTTTAGGATCTTAAGTTTATGTTGTAGCTGCAGATGAGGACCTGTGGTTCCCATTTTTAGTATTTTATCCCCTGCACCCACTCCCTCAATAGAATCTAGTCAGAATAACAGCTCTGGGGGTGCAGTTTCTTGGTCCACATTCATGGATGGCTCCCTGTTCCAGGAGAGTTGAGAGATAGTCATTACAGTTTTTCTTATTTCCTTGTTTACTAACACTCTGCTTAGGAAAAAGTCAGGGAGGAACTGTGCTGTGACCAATGTGGAGAAGCTGAGGCCCGGTTTTGTCCCTGGAACTTGTCCTGCACTCTTCCAGCAATTAGGTAACAAGGAGCATAGTCATTCTAGTAGAGGGTGAAAGTAACCTCATGGTGATTTTAACCCTTCTTTCTCTCTGACCTTAAAGAAGGAGCTGCTGACCCTAGAAGGTTGGGATCAATCTTGTCACGTATATGTTTTATATTTACTTTTTATATATATATATATATATATATATATATATATATATATATATATATATAAATTTCAGCACACAAAAGCAACTCTGAGGTTGCTAGTGGCAGTTGAAACAGTCCTATGTGGTCACCAGAAAACAAGCCAATCCTCATATCAAATGAGATAAACTCCTTGTACCTTTCACTGTGTTTGGATCCCTTTGCCTTGTTTTGTAGAGGTGAAGTGCCCCTTGATCATGTCCAGGGTTTTGTCTTTCACTGTCTGAATCATTGTCCAGCTGCTTGACCTTACCTTGTGGGTTCCGAACTCATTGGGCCTAACAACTAAGTCTCTTTCCAGACCAGTATAATAAAGGAATGATGTTTTTTTAAAAAAAGCAAAACAACACAAAACAAAACACAAAACTGTATTTTCCTGACCTTTTAAATTCAGTAACCCCCCACCCCTTACGCTTTAGACAGAGTATCTATTAAAGTATCTGTGCACTGTACACATTAAGCAGATGATAGATAATGAAATATGAGTATAGGTAAGGAAAGCAATAGACAATTAAGCATGAAAACGATCCAAACTGTCATTTTTATTTAGAAAATGAGTGGAATTCTTTCAGTTGCAGAAAGATGACTGGATAGAGTATATTTCTGATAAATGTCTCTGGGTTACACGAAGGCACAAAATTTAAAATAAGGGAACCCCTTAAGTTGTGTGTGGAAAGACTAGGGTTAAAGGAGAAAGGTAATTGTTAGGAGCCAGGCCCTAACACTCTCTTTGGAATTTGCCTGGGCCTCCTCACTGTCCTTGATAATCTAACACCCTCTTTGGAATTTGTCTGAGCCTCCACACTGTCCTTGGGAATCTGAGACTTTCTGAAGACCAGGTGTGTTTGCACAAGATAAGCTGGAGATGCTTGGAGCCAGGATCTTCACACCGTTCCTGGGAATCTGACCCTAGTGACCTTCCGAGAGATAGTTGTGTTTCCTCAAGACTAAACTGTCCTCCCCACCTCCTGGAAATAGACCTATCATAAAACAGTCTGATACCGGATGGTCTGGCTTGTTGAACCATGACAGCTGGGGGGTTATAAGCCCCCTTTCCCCTCCCCTCTACATTCCTTTTTCTTTAAAAGCAAACGTGTGTAAAAAATAAAGTGAGACCTAGACGGAACTTTGCCTAGCCTCCCTTCTCTCTCTTGCCCGCTTTTCTTTCAGGCTTAGTCCTCCTAGATTCTCAAGAAAAACCAAGTCCCGCAGGTCGGGGCAGGTAATCAAATTTCTCTCTTTACCGATTGTTATTGAAGTACGTGTGTAGGAAGAGACAAGGGGCCATCCTTACGTGTCATCCTCAGGAAGACTATCTACCTCCTATGAAACAATGCCTCCCATAAACAGTCAGGTAGGCTGGATTGCCTAGTCAGTAACCACCATTGGGTTCTTAGGTCTTACCTTCCTCAGCTCCTGAATTACAGGCATCAGTCACCAGGCCTGGCATTTTAAAAGTGTTTAAAAGAACTCAGTTTTGTGAGACAAGCATGTCACTTATTGAGCTAACCTTAAAGTCCCCATTTAAAAGATTTTCATGTTCTGTGGTTCTCAGTATTATAGCCAAGAGTTCTTATATGCTGACCAATTACTCTAGAAAAGTACTCCCTGACCTGAGTTTATTTAACTTTTAGTAAGTTCACAATTATTGGACAAATGTCTCAAGTGAAATAAAATGTACAACAGAAGTACTTTTAGTTTGTGGGTTATAATGGATGAAATTTTGATCATTTTAAATGGAGAATCCAAGAGTAAGAGATTAATTAGTAGTAAGCAATTTTATTTACTGAGTTTAAATACCTGTGAAACAGACAGAAGGCTGAGATTGGAGGAGAAAGTAATTGAAGGTGATAATTCAAAGCAATTACTTCAGTGATCATTTAAACATCTTTCTGTAGATGATTCTTCTGTCTCATCAGGTGTGTGTTTCCTAATCTTAGCCTATTAAATTCAGCACTAAATTTTCAAATGTTAAAAATGGATGAGAAAATCAAATGTTATAATTTTGTACGAAGAGCAATCAAAAAGAATACTTTATATTTCCTCAATGACTCACTAGTATATATGGCCTATGATGCAGCTAATTAAGATTTAATTCTCTATCACAGTACACATTAGACTAGGAAGATGTTATTCCTCAGATATATAGTGCAGAAAATTGTCTTTGGTTACTTGAAGCAAAATTATATACCAAAAAGTATAAAAGGCTTGCCATATTTTAAACTTCAATACATGCACTTAAGACTTATGGCTAAGCTTAATATTTGAATCTTCTTACTTATCAGTCAAATCAATATGTGTCAAGGGAAGAGAACTTTTAATTGATCTCCTGTCTTAGATTTTTTATGAATTAATTGCCCATGAATCCAATAGCCAGGGCAAATATCAGAAGTTGAACATATGGACAAATGCATGTGTAATTGGAATTGCATAACTGAGAGACAAAGTATCATAAAATTAATACAGAGAGAGAGATAGAGAGAGAGAGAGAATCACATATCACACTGAGCTTAAAAAGATACAGTAGTGATGCCAGAGATTGTATATATAGGAAACATAATGATTAATGGCTCACAATCTCAGGTCCAGGGCATCTGCAAAGCTCAGAATTACATCTAGCACTCAGTTGTAGAGGTTATGCTAAGCTGCAACTACTGAGTCCATATCATCTGGATAAAAGAGAGATGGCATCTAAGTTTTTAGTTAATTTTTGGAACTTATTTAATAACAATATAAAAGTAACTTTTATTCATCTGATGTAATTGTCATCTCTGAACCTTACTACTAATAAATTCACCCTTTCAAGTTCTTCCTGAACTCTAGCTGGTAGGTTCAACTCAGCTGTTCTGGCCCAAATTCCTCTCCATGCTGACTGATTCAAACTGGCTTCTCTCAACTTCTTACTGAATTGCTCTGCTTGGCATCAAACTAACTCTGTCAATGTGTCCTTATCTTCTAGTTCCTTGTCATTCTTTGGCTTCAACTATCTTGTCATGAGCAAATTCACCTCTACTGTACTCACTGAACCTAACTCAATTCCACTAAACTCCACTATATTGCCTGAACTCCACAGAACTCCACTGAATAAACTGCCTTCTGTTGTTAAGGATAAAAAGTATGTACTAAGGGCATCATATACTCTTGCCAGATCAAACTGTAATCCAGGGTGTGTCTGCATACTGGCTGGATCACACAGTCCTAGAAGATCTTTGGATAATACCTTGCAAGAGCAGGTATATTGGGAGATTAAAATCCATCTACAAATAGGAAATAAAGTCTAACTACAGGGTGTTTTGGTTTGGAAATCCAAAGACATTTTGAGCAATTACAATTAATACTATTTGAATGTTGAAAAACACAACAAACAAAAACCAAACAACCAAGGGTTTCTATTCATCCAGAGTTGAAAAAAAAAATTTTGTACCCCTGACACTAACTTGGCTTGAAAATAAATATAAATATTTTTAATTGAATACACAGAATTAATTTTAAACATAGTTAAAATAATTAAACTCTTCAACTTTTAATTGTGCTACTCTCTGGGTCAAACATATTGAAACTACCACATAAATGTTTGAGTGTTTTGAGAACATATTAACCTCTTGGCAAAAGCTACTTTATCCCTTACTTGCTGTTTATGTTGATTAATTTATTTTTATATAATGTTGTATAAAAATTATACATAATGAAAGCAATTTTGTATAATCACAGAATATTTAAATTTAATTAGTATTAGAAAGGCTGATTCCATTGAAGTTGGTATACTTCGGGCAGGTGAGCATAAGAACAGGAGAGAACAAGGAGGAGGAGAGATAGAGGGAGCGGGGACTGGGATAGATACCTGGAATTGGGTAGCATTTGACAGGGGTGATATGAATACCTACTGCTGTGGAAACTCACAGGAATATATGAGGGTAGCCCTAGTACATATTCCTAGCAATGAGGAATACAGAACCTAAACTGGCCATCTTCTGTTACCTGGCAAGTCTTCTAGTGGAGGGACTGGGTTACCAAACCAGCCACAAAAACTCTAATCTACATCCTGTCTTACCTGTAAGTTATAGCTGGGTAACATTGGTGAACAGCATGTGGGAGTTGATAACCAATGACTAGTACAACTTGAGACTATGACATGAGAAGAAGCCCAAGCCTGACAGTGACTGGAGGGCCAGGAACAGGAAGGTGGAAAGCCCACAGACCTAGGATTAAACTGAATATTACTTGGAAGGGAAAGCAAAGAAGTTGCTAATGATATTGTGCTATACTTGTAGATTGCTGCCTAATCTAATTGCCATCAGAGAACCTTCATCCAGCATCTCATGGAAATAGATACAGAGACACACAGACAAATACTAGAGGGAACTTGAGGAACCCCTACAGAAGATGGGGAGGAAGAACTGTACTAACAACAGTTACTGAGTAAGCCACAGAATCAACCAAAGAGGTCTCAGAGGGGCACACCATGTCTGAAGTGGCAATCATGAAAACTATATGGGTCTGAACTATGTCCTCTGCATACATTTTATAATTTTAGTAGCTTGGAGGTCTTGGCAGCCACCTAAAAGTGAGAGTGGGGGTGTCTCTGACTCTTTTGGTGCTCTTGGGATATTTTTTTCTCCGATTGAATTGCCTTGTGCAGCCTTGAGAGTTTTTTTTTTTTTCCCTACCTTATTGTAACTTGTTACGCTGTTTGGTTGATATTCCTGGAAGACCTGCTCATTTCTGAAGGGAAAGAGAGGAGGAGGGGGTCTGGGGGGAGATGGAAGGTATGTAGGGAACTTGGAGGAGTGGAGTGAAGGTAAACTGTTTTTAGGATGTATTGTATGAGAGAAGAAAGAAAGAGAGAAAGAGAGAGAGGGAGGGAGGGAGGGAAAGAGAGAGAGAGTGAGAGAGAGAGAGAGAACGGTGGGAGGCAGTGAGGGATAAAAGAAGGACGGAAGGAAGGAAGGAAGGGAGGGAGGAAGGAAGGAGGGAAGAAAGGAAGGAAGGAAGGAAGGAAGGAAGGAAAGCTGTTTCCAAATAAAAAGTAACTATGTATTATACATTCCAGCATTGAAAACCTTGTAAGTTTTACATTTTGTTTTCTTCTATAAACAAGTCTAATACGTTTTATTCTTTAGAAGAAATAAATATCAGGATGGAATCTCTGGGATAGAAGATTGTATGATAGGTTGTTTTCCACCATCATACTGCTTAAATAAACTTCTACAAAATTAAATGAATATCAATCTATAATTACCATTATTTACTTCAAAAATGTCTAGAGATACTTCTCTACTATAATAATCCTAATTTATATCACTCTTTCTGTGATGCCAAGTTTTAAGGGTTGGCTAGATCCCACCTTTAAGTAATCTATTGTAAGTAGTGACTGAGTTTCGAGGGAGCTATTGGTATGATATTATTGGTATAATATCATATTGGTATGATATTATACCTGTGCCATGCTGCTTTATGCTTCATGTTCACAGTATTATATTCATTTAAGGGGATATTGAGAAACTTCCATAAATTTGAACTCTAATTCTAACAAAAATTAAGTGAAGATGATACTGAAAGTCATATTAACAACTTCATAAAATTTGTCTTTATTTTGTTTCTATACAGAATAACATTGATAAAAATAGCTTATAGTTTGAGCACTTGAAATGAGTAAAAGTTTTCTGAACACTTTATACATTTCTGAGTGAACCTTTTCAATGGTATAAAACCTAGCTTCAGAAGGTTGAACAATACTCTCATAGCAGGATTTGATATAAGATGTTATGCATGTAGGTTTCTAGATTTTTATTTTTATTTATTTATTTATTGATTTATTTATTGTTATGAAACAGGAGAAATTACTTTTTTATTTTCTATTTTACTTTTTATTGTTTTTTTGGTACTTTATTTGCATTTCAAATGTTTCCCCCTTTCCAGATCTCTTCTTTAGAGTCTCCCTATTCCTACCCCCTCCTCCTTCCTCTATGGGGGTATTCCCCCAGCCACCCACCCACCTATTCTCGTCTTCCCTCCTTGGCATTCTCCTATACTGGGGCATCTAACACCCTCAGGTCTAAGGAACTCTCCTCCCCCTGATGGCTAACAAGAAACTCCTCTGCCACATATGTGGCCAGCACCATGTATATTCTTTGGTTGGTGATCCAGTCTCAGGGAGCATTGGGAGGTCAGGTCAGTGGACACTGTTTCTCCCTCCATGGGACTGCCAATTCCCTCAGCTCCTTCAGTCCCTTCTCCAACTCCTCCATCTGGGACCTCAGGCTCATCCCAATGGTTGCCGTGAAGTGACTCTTGAGTATTACGAAGTTTTGGGCTAATAACCATTATCAGTGAGTACATACCATGTTAATTCTTTTGTGACTGCATTAGCTCACTCAGGATGATATATTCAAGTTCCATCCATTTGCCTAAGAATTTCATGAAGTCATTGTTTTTTATAGATGAATAGTATTCCATCATGTAAATGAAGCACACTTTCTGTATCCTTTCCTTTGTGGAGGGACATCTGGGTGGTTTCCAGTTTCTGGATATTATAAACATGGCTGCTATGAACATAGTGGAGCATGTGTCTTTATTACATGTTGAAGCATCTTCTAAGTATATGCCAAGGACTGGAATAACTGGGTCTTCAGTTAGTATTATGTTCATTTTTCTGAGGGTCTGCCTAACTGATTTCCAGAGAGGTTGTATCAGCTTGCATTCCCACCAGCAATGGAGGAGTGTTCCTCTTTATCCACATCCTTGCCAACATCTGCTGTCACCTGAGTTTTTGATCTTACCCATTCTGACTGGTGTGAGGTGGAATGTCAGGGTTGTTTTGATTTGTATTTCCTTGATGAAATTAAAAGGGGAAGGTTTTAAATTGTGATCAAGCCATGGATTAAAAACAAGCAAGTCGTCACACTGCTGATGTTTAGGCTCCTGCTTTTCCCTACTCTAGAATATGCAGTCCTTATCAGACTATCAACACCTGAAATTCATCATGCTTGAATTTCTCAGACTCTAGGGCCATGAGAACATTTTGTTCTTTAAACCTTACCCAGTTTAGATATGTTGTTATAATACAACAACAAGAACAACAATGAGGCCAAAAAACCAAAAGCAACAAAAAGAAACAAACAAACAAAAAAACACAAATGAAATAGGTGGTTTTTGCAGAAATAGCAATACAACGAGACACATTTTAAGACTACCCAGATGATATGAGTGGAGCAGCTTTGTTTTATTTAAGAAAAGGCAGGTCATTAAACATAGTTGTGTGAGATGAGATTTACCTTTTAATGTAGATAATATTCTATTTCCATAGTATCCCATATTTTTATCCCCAGGGTTTATTAAAGAACCCACAATTTTGAGTACTTAAATATCACTGCCAAATACCATCAAACCTTAATGTGGTATATTTAATTTCATTGCTAATGTGTGTTACCTTGTGAGATCATTTTATATATCTTTGCATTAAATCTTTCCCATAAATAAGATGAATACTTATGAATACTTAGCATGATTAGATATCAGCTCAGGCCAATATGAACCATAATAATAAGAATCAAGATTCAGACCGGGGTCTCATTATTACAGATCCAGTGTTCCCAGGTGCTCTATAGGAATCTGTACAGAAGTGAAGTCATATAATTTATCCCTTTTTAGGGATCCAAGGATACTTCGAGCCTCTTGTTCTTTTAGAGGATTAATGATTGAAGGCAATATATGAAAGTAGTTCATAAATGTACACACATTCATTCCCTTCACTGCAATGCCAGGTGCAGCCCACATTCTATAGGATGAAAGACAAATGCTTAAAGACACAGTCAAGTCCCCTTTTAAATCTTTAGATATGATGGTCATAAAATCACAGTTGTTTTTACAGTTGGGTTGTACTGTTCTAATGCTGTTTGATATTGCTTATAAGACACTGAGACACATTCTTGACATCATCTATGATTGCCTCCCCTCTGTCTCCATAATAGTCTGTCAGGTAATAAAAATTTGGGTTTCATTTTTTCTAAAATTTCCCCATTAATCATGCTTATTCATGATAAATGGGTACTATGCTTATGCATAGTCTTAACACATCCTTCTGGTTGGTCGACTCTGTTGGTCTTCCTGTGGAGTTCCTAATCCCTTCAGGGCCTGCAAACCTTCCTCCTATTGTTCCCTAAGAATCCCCAAGCTCCATCCACTGTTTGACTATGGCTGTGGCTATCCGTATCTGTCTGAGTCAACTGCTGGGTGAAGCCTCTGAGAAGACATCATGCTCCTGTCTGCAAACACAATAGAATATCATTAATAGTGTTAGGGATT
Organism: Rhynchomys soricoides; assembly: GCA_019843965.1. Classification (NCBI taxonomy): domain Eukaryota; kingdom Metazoa; phylum Chordata; class Mammalia; order Rodentia; family Muridae; genus Rhynchomys; species Rhynchomys soricoides. The sequence continues at coordinate 20,854,863 of JADRCH010000012.1, forward strand.
GGTCTCAAGTTGGGCCAGTAATTGGATGCTCAATCCCTCAGTCTTTGCTCCATCCCCCGTGCCTACATTACTCATAGACAGGATAAATTTGGGGTTGAAAGTTTTGTGGGTGGGTTGGTGTCTCTATTGTTTTACTGGGGTTCCTGTCTGAAGGTGGACTGTTCAATTTCCATAGTCTCACAGCTGTTAGTCATATCTAAGAATATCCCCATTGATTCTTGGGTGCCTCTCTTATCCCTGGTAGTCTGAACCACCAACCAAAGAACATACTTGGGCTGGGTGTAGGTCTCCCCTCACATATGTAGCAGAGGTGCCGCTTGACCTTTATGTGGTTCCTAAAGAACTGGAACATGGCCTATTCCAAAAGCTGTTGCCTGCATGTGGGATATGTTCTTCTAGCTGGGCTGCCTTGTCTGATCTTAGTGAGAGAGGAATCCAGCCTAGCAGAGATTGGAAGTGCCACGGTGGGCTCACCAGCTCAGAGGAGAAGTGTAGGGGACTGGGGGAAGGATTATGGGAGGTGGTGACCAGGAGGTGGGCAGTGAGTGAGATGTAAAATGAATAAGTTAAAAAATAATAATAATAAAGAGAAAGAAAATGATGATAAGCAGTAAATTTAGTCAAAATATTTAGTTAGATTCAATTGAGTTAAGTAAAAACCGAAGTTTTCATAGTGTAAAGTAATTACTTTTACCAAATCATTCTAATTGTGAATGGTTTCAGATGTTATCAAGATGTATTGTCATCTTTGGAATAAAGTAATTGACTTTAGAGCTTGTAACAACAACAGAAAAATTTTTCTGTCCTTTCCTACTTTCCTGTCTTCTTTAGTTTCTCTGTCTTCCTCTTCTCGTATGTCAACTTTTCATAAAATATTCAGAATATTGAATTTAAAACACAGTTTCCATTGTTAGGAAATATACTTATTTTCTCCAGATGTAATTATCTAAATTATCTTTCTGAGCTCTTTGATTTTTGCTGGGTTTTCCTTGTTGTTGTATATCATTTTTTAGCTAAACAAATTACTTGCAAAAATAGAGTTAAAAACTCTGAAGATTGACTTCACTTGAGAAATATTTAAGTTGTTATTCTATGCTTTAACATATTAGAATTTGATACCAGACTTCATTTAATGTATGGATTAAGTTATGGTAGTTCAAGGAGTTAACTAATATGCTGGAGGAACTACTAGGAAAAAAATTCTAGGTAAACATGCTCAACAATTGTCACAAACTATAATAATTGTTCTCGGGTAAGTTGCAATAAACACAAAGTTATTTTCTCCCTGGCTTTCTATGTTCTTGTGATGACACACCATACCAGAAGCTCTAAAGTTTTATTTAAAGCTGATAATATCCTCCTAATTAATTGTTAAATATATAGTCACCAGACAGGAATGAATACTAAAAGGGGAGTGAAGAAACCATGTCTTAGCTACTCTGTGAAGCCAGTGATGGATGTGTGAAGACTCACCTTGGCTGACCAGAAAATGGAGATAGCTTTAGGATATATGGGAAGCCATCATTCTTCATTTTATATTAACTACTACATAATATATGAGCCTCAATGGAAACATAAAGAACAGTAAAATTACAGACATTGGTTCTCACAAATCTAGAGGGAAAGAAAGGATTTTGAAAATGATTATTCTGAATATTTTGTCTGTCATTTTTTAATTCTTGTTTTTTTCATGTACTTTTACTGCATTTATGTTACTGATTAGGTGATATGTTCATTGTCTATTCAAACCTGTTTTGATACATGATAATTGAAAATATAATGCACAATTTTGTTGACTTTGATAACTATATGTATTATGAATTTTTAATAAAGAAATATATAAAGCATTTTCAATGAAGTAATAGGTATTAGAAAATAATACAGGAAAATGTCATATAAATTTCAGTTCATATTAGATTTTAATACAAATACACATGTAAGTGCAGATTACAATGATCATGCAATTTGTATACTCCCATGCTCATCATAGAATTTAGGATAATATTTATGGTAATTACCAAGACCTTTCTAAACATAGCTTGTATACATCTCTATTCACAACCTTAGAGTCTTCTTTTAATTTCTGATTCAACTAAATTCTTTCTATAAAAAAAAAAAATTCACTATATTTTTTCCATAGATGTTTCTTTCTTATAGTTATTTCTCTTTGAGACTCTAATGCTCAGATTATGTTTTATTGATACTTATTGGTAACTTTCCAGCTCATATTTTATGTGCTAAGGAAAATCCATCTAAAATTTGAACCAAGAAGCATAGAGTGATGGTATGTACCTTTGATCCTAGCACTAGAGAGGTAGTAGCAGGCAGATCTCTCCAAGTTAAATGCCAATCTTGACTACATAGCGAGTTTTAGGCTAGCAAGGGGAACATGGTGAAAGCCCATCTCAAAATTAAAGAAAAAATTACACTTAGATGTTTGTTTTCTTTCATAAAGAATTATCATTCTATATTATATATAATACTTTTCAAAACTCTTCCCTTTTGTTTTACTCTTGGGTATACACATCCATTCATATGCGTAACTTTGCAGACTGAATTACTAAATTACTCAAGTTTTACTTAGTAGGCATTAATAGTTATTATGTATGTAGTTGAATTTTGATGAGATATAAGGTAACTGTATATACTTCATCTATTTCTGCTCAAATCATTGACTGATTTCGGAGGGCAAATGGCAACTTCATAAGGATGAAACTTCGGTGAGATGCCCTACATTGGTTACTTTTCTCATTCTTGTATTAGGGTTTCTTAATAAAAGTCACATAAGACATGAAGGGTTTCTGTTAAATAATAATTTGAGATTTTGCCCATCATGGAGCAGAAGGCATGGCAACAGGAGTAGATAGTGTCTGATCATATTGAATCCACAGCCAAGAATCAGAAGAAAAAAAAAACAAACAATAAAAAAAAACGGGGGTTCTCCATCTCATTTTTTTTCCTATTTACTTAGTGTGGAAATGAGATGCTTTGTACCTATAGCAGTTTTAAACTCACTAGTTTGACATTCCAGACCAACCATCACAGCACTTTAGTCCAATGATCAAAGATAACATACTAGCAATAGGACAAAAGGGCATGGGATTTTTCTCAAATGAAACATTAAGACAGGTTGCTTACTACTGTGGGGATCCAAAACATTTGACCAAATTGTAACCAGAATAAATCTTAGGCAAGCCAGACAATGGAACATTCCATTAGATAAAAGTACTACAACTGATATATTTGAAAGGCAAACAACTGAGAATTCTCTTTTATTAAGTTATAATTGAATAAAAATCATTTTCTAAGGGGAAATTAGATGGACAGACTATCAAGATGTTCTTGTTGATTAGATGTCCTGTAGGTCAAGAGTTATTATTACAATATGCAAAGAGTAAGTATAATCTATCAGATAATACTGCCAAGTCATTGGCATTAATTTAAAATTACCAAATTTTTTGTGCCCTAAAATATATGTTGAAATTGTGGGAATATCACATATTTTCAAGTGTTAGGTATAAGTGAACTCGAGCATACTTTTATTATTTATTTTTCTTTCTCATCAATAGTAGCTGGAAAATTATACTTTTCTTAGGAGAAAAAATGATGGAAGTCAATTTCATTGCAAAATGACATTTAAAGAGCTGTGACTTTCTTGGCTACAGAGTGTACAATTTGCATCTAATTTTTAATCACATTAAAATATTAAAACCAGGAACTGAGCTTGTTATTCTGACTCCTCTATTCACACTGTTCCTCGTGATCTTTTCTAAATGAACAAATATCACCGTTCTGTCAAATATTGCCAGAGTGAGTAAAATACAATGAGTGTGCCATATATGTTTAGATGCTTCTTAGGTAAATTGAATTATGCTATAAGACAGTGGTTCATCAACTCGAGGGAAGAGTACAAATCCAAGAGTATTTTGGGCAGTACAAATTGGTCTTTAAGGTTTTTGTTTTTGTTTTGTGATTGTTATTGCTGCTGTTGTTGCATTGTTGTGGTGCTGTTGTTTCTTTGTTGATTCTTTTTGTTTCTTGGTGGGGGCATGAAGTTGGATGGAGAGAAAAATGAGAGAAAGTTAAAAAAGTTAGGCATCTCATCAAAGCCTATTGCATGAACTCTGGAACTATCGAGGGCATAATTAAAAAGAGAAAAACTCAGTCACTTGAAATAAAGACAAAGATGATCTTTTTTCTTTGAATATGTTTTATAAAATGATATTAATATGTAACCTCATGAACAGATTTGTATTACATTCCTTTATTCACTGTCTATGAGTCATGAATCTTAATTGCACCAAAATAAAGTGTATCTCAAAAAGGAGCCAGTATTGACAACACAAACCACTACATTATAGTGTGAAGCATGGCTTTGAGAGCTTTTCAAGAAAGTTTCCAGGGTGGAGGTCAGTCTATCAAAGATACACTTGATTTCTGTCTTCTATTTTAAGTAGAAAATATCAAGTAAAAATTTTTATTATGCCTAAATCTATGGTAAGCAACTTTGGTACCTTTAAGATAATTTCTCAAATGATGGTATTTCATTAAAATAAATAAGAGAACTAATTGTCATTCCTTTCATTTATTTACACTTTCTTCCTGAATGAGTGAGCAAGAAAGGAACCGGAAGGAGCTGTGGGAACGGGGTGTGGGTGATCCACAACTTACAAAGAAAACTGGGACAAATTCCATTGCAGCAGATAAAGAGGCAGATCAGTTTTCATGTCAGAGCCATTAAGTGTTCTCAGGTGAAGATGTGTGGACACCACATCACTTAGTGTCTGTAATGAGGACAATTAATCAGACAGGAGGAGGCATTAGATTGACATGGATCATTTCCCACAGATGTAGAGCAATGGCCAATGTCATAAATCAGGATGGATAATACATGAAGTTCCTAAGAAGTAATTTAAAAATTATGCTCTCAAAGTACTTTGTACTGTGGCTAAGATGAAGTTCATGGTAATATTTTCAGTGTGATATACTTTAAATACATTTTGCTAAAATTTGCTGAGTTAAAATTTGTAGCTGGTTAACACTGACAAAGCAATGTCCACTGAGCTTTACTCCATTAAAGTATTTACTTTTTAATTGAAACTAAATTTAAATTGATAAAACCTCACAAATATGACTGCCCAAATTTGACCTGAACAAGTATGATACTAATGGAAATGCTAAAATTAACAGAAAATCTCAGGAGGCTTCAATTTTACACAAAACACTACTGCAATTGAAGCATCACTCTAGGGAAAAGCACATAAAAGTTTTGCACTGTGCCAGAAGTCAGCCTCAAACACATACATAGAGGTTGCATTATGTGGGCTCAGTAGGCCATATGTGGAGAAACATGTATACGTATATGTGTACATGTATGTGCATGCATACGTGTATACACACACACACACACACACACACACACATGTGGTCATTATTAAGGAAATATGAGGCCATAAATGTGAAGGAGAGTGTGGATTGTTGGAAGGAGAGTTTGAAGCGAGAAAAGAAACTTAAGAAGTGTGGTAATTATAACATAATATTTAAAAATTTTATATAATGTTTATATTAACATTTTTATATAATGTAAACATTTAAATATTTAAAAAATAAAATTATCATACAACCATTTTTCTTTCTTTGTTTCACTCTCTAGTGTGTTCTCCAAATGCTGTTGAATTATTTTTTCTAACATATGAATTGTGCTATTATACTCCTTTCCCTAAATACAATTCTGATCTCTGATATCATGTAAAATAATCTCTATTTTCTATCCTTATCACAATGCACACAAACCATGTAATTTTTGCTTAGATAAAAATAAAATAAAATAAAATAAAACCACCATTAGATATATAACAACAAAGAGCATGAAATAGATTAGCATCATCACCAATGAAGATACAGGCAGAAATAGTACAAGAAATCAAACCTTAAGCAAAAGAGATGATTTTCCAATTAAATTGATGGACTAATTATTCTTGGCTTTCTTAAAACAAATTTAGGTCTATAAGAGCTGTATGATGTTTTCTTTTTTCACCATTCTTACATTTTCTTGGGGAATGTCATATAATATATTTTAATCATATTCACCCCTTCATTAAACTCCTAAAACTACATTCCCCTTTGCCACACATCTACCTGTGTATCTTCACTTTTAAATTATATCATTGAAAAATTAAACCACACATCTACATGTGTGTCCTCACCTTTAAACTCTATCATTGAAAAATTAAAATCATTAAGTACAGTTGACAATGCTCCATTGGAAAACCACAACCTTGTGGATTTGTTGCAAATATCTTAATAAAACCAAATATTGATTTTTATTTAAGTAATTACTTCCTATTTACGTAAATAAAGACCAAACCACAACACACACACACACACACACATGCACATGCACACACACACACACACAGTGAATTAGAGTCAACTTATAGAATTGTACAGACACAAAAAAGATTTGTCAAATTTATATACTCCATGAGCCAGTCATATGCAGCCATTATGAATATTTGTATTTAAATAATGGTTCTAAATACCAAAAATTCTTCTACAGATGTTTGATAATTTATTTGATTGGGTTATGTTCACTCTTGAAGTTTTGATTTTGTTCTTCACAAAGGAAATTTTTGGTATTCTGAAATACATATACGCTGTGCAAAGGTCATGATAAAGGTGTTTTCTATTGCATTATATAGATTTTAAGTAGATGTTAACTTTTCCCTCAGTTACTATTATCTCCTTCCTTGAGCTTGCCACAGCTTACAGTTAATAAATCACTGAGATGCAATTTCATAACTAAGATACATGGTTTACATAGATTTATTAATTTTATTTAATGCTATTTTTCCTTACAAGACCCAAGACTCTGTTCAAGAGACGTATTTTCTTGGTCTGTTTTATTTGTAAGTCCCTGTATTTTATTGCTGATGTGAAAACTATTTGAGTACAACCAGTTTTGTAACAAGTTTATTATTGTGAATATTTTTATGACATTTGTCTAATAAGTAGGTCACCATTCTACATTTTAAACCAGAACTTTTCTTTACACATAATATAAAGAACACTTACTGTCAAACAATTTATGGCTTAGTAACTTGCCCAAATTGCTAGCTTTGTGTTTCTCTATAGAAAAGCTATTTTAATCCTAATTTTCAGATTGTTATTATTGTGAAGGAAGTTGCTAAATACACATTGTGTAAAAGGTGGGAATTTACTTTACTGCTTTTTGTTCTGAATCTGTATGATTTTCCTGTTTATCCTATATGGAGCCTCTAGAAATTGCATAGTCCTAACTGATGAGTCACCATTTTAACAATCAAGTAATTTAATGTCAATTTTTCTAGAATTATCTAAGTAGATATCTTGATAAATAATGTAGTATCAGCACTTTGAACATCCCTCAGCCAAGGCAAGTTAATGAAATTTAGCATCTCAGAAAGCATGTACATTAATAATCATTTAGAATTCTTCTACACTTCTATTTTCTTCTATATTTATTTATTTAGTCATTGATTTGTGTCAGTCCAGATTTAAGAATTAAATATTAATCTAATACTTTTGTTCATTTAGTTACTAAAATTGATTCAGTTCTGGCAAATATTAGCTTCTTTAGTTAGTTTTGATTTAACTAACATCAGTGTGTGTGTGTGTGTGTGTGTATGTGTGTGTGTGTGTGTATGTGTGTGTGTGTGTGTGTTTTGAATATTCCCTAGATTCTGACAGTAAGGTATAGGCACAAGTCAACTTATATATTCCTTATGAAGTATTAGATTATTCCACTTACAGAAAGAGGTTCACTTATTTTACCTAACTATAGCTTTATAAGTCATTTGTTCACAACAATGTTTGAAATCATTTATTTGATAAATTATGTTCACATAAATTCAGGTATATAAATGTAAGTATATTTAAATTTAATCACTGATCTTTATATTCAGTGCTAATTTCATGCTTATCTTCCAGTTTCAATTCATTGTCACATGCACTCTTTATTTAGTTCAGCTCCATAACTAATTCTCATTAATTATAAATGTGACTTAACTATTTTTAGCTTGTTAAAAATGGTTCAGTTGACAAATATTATTTAAAAATAGATTAAAATTATGATTAATAGGTGATAAAAAAGAGGATGAAAATTCTCAACAATTCCTAGTAAATGTTTTAAACTGGAGGCTAATTACTGCTTGGTAGTCAGGGCAGAAGTTAAGACAGAATATCATGTCATAGAGCATACAAATTAAAATAAAATCCTCAGAATCTGGACAACTGCTCTAGTCCTCTGATAAATTACTTTGTTCACTTGATAGAAAATTGATGCAATGCCATAGAATAATTGGGTAAATAATATAAAACCCATGTATCTGTATTTATAAATGCATACCTATGGGCATTATGTATAATATCCAATTTCATCAAAAATTTTTACATTCTTCATAAATAAAATGTTTTTAACCAATTCCAACTTTATAGTGCATGCCTATTAAATTACCTTTATTATCAGATTTCAAATATCTGTGAAAGACTTCCAAATAAACTTTGCATAAAAACATTTATTTATACCCAGTGCTTAAGCTTAATAATGATGTCTTATTAAAGAAATGTAAAACACATGAATATGAAATAATAAAATTAAATACATTAACATATTTCTTCTTATATGTAAAGACTGCTGGAAAATATAAAGTATTAGTGATATTAGCATAATAGCTTTCACTACGTGTGGATCAGAGCATTACTGAATCATGGCATTGATTTTACCAAAGAAAAGCAAACAAGAAAAAGTTAAGTTATTATGTTAATTTGTATTTTTGAATAATCACTTCATAAAGCAAATGTGTATTAAAGGACTAACTAGGTGGTTCAAAATAGTCATAAAGCAGCTTCTATTTATAAAGGAACAAAGTTTTATTCTTAAAGTTTCATTAAAGAATAAGCATAAAGGTAGTTGTTTGGTTATGAAATATGTGCTTAAAAGTCTCTATCACAAAAATCTGTCAAAATTGTTTAGAGTTATTAAAATAAGTATATATCTGTCTCATAATATCTTATCTTTCACATTATCACATAAAATTTTGTGTGTAAGGAAGGGGCTATATGATGAGAGTAACTGTTTCTTCCCAGCCAATTATTATATTTTATGTATGTATATGTGCATACAAGTGTGCATGCATGCACACACACACACACACTCACACACACCATTCCTGATTGGAAGTTTGATATACCATAATATTGCTTTCACTCAGCCAAAAGGATTTACATGTTGATAATCTGAAATTATCTACAAGATTAAAAGTTGGCATGTTGAAATGTCTTACATGTATTTATGCTAAGAATTTACATGACATGATGTGTTCAGTACTTGCTGTAAATAATTTGATATATAAAGGTAGCTACCATCTGCTATCAGAACATCTTCAATACCTCATTTATAGAACATATTGATATTTTCTTCAAGTATAATCAGTATTATGAAAAGATATTTGGTCTATCATGTTCATTGAATAGTCAGCAAGTACAAACAAACTAAATGTACATCAAATGATGAATGGATACTATAGACACATACAATAAATGGCAGGCTATAAATTGGAATTTGGCTGTGGAAGCAAATGATATCAAGTCATTTACCATATCATAGATGAACCTAGAGACTGCTGTGCTAACTAAACTAAGCCAGTGACAGAAAGACCTTTGACATATGATCTCAATTGAGAGCAGAATGGTGAATCAGACACAAACTTATTAGGCATGCTTGAGGAAATGTTGATAGGTCAATACTATGAAACAAGTAAATAGAAAAATTGATTGCTGGTAAGATTCTATATCGAGATAGCTGTTGATAAAGACACTGTATTGTATATATCATCAACCAGAAAGAAAGGACTGTGAAAGTGTGAACTACTGTACATGTTAAATATTTAAGGAAATAAAAGTTATATGTTTATCTAAACATAATGCTATGAAAAGAATATATTCCTAAACAGAATATGGAGTTGAATAAGTTTCTAAAAGTTTTGATCACTTAAAAATTACCATTAACTAACTAGATATGTCCCAGAAATTTGTCCATATTTTCCAGAAAAAGCAGAAACTATATTTACATTTTAAAGACAAGTTCACACAGAAGAAAACAGTTATAGTTTGTTAATGTGGTAAATATAGAATACTAAAATAACAATAAATTAGTTTCAAAACTGGAGTTTGAATATTTTATTGTTGTCTCAAACTAATTTCAGGTGTGTGTTATCTATTGATCAATTACTTTAACTATAGCTGAGCAGAATGCACTACACTGTGAGAAGGAATTCTGATCACTCTAGAATGTATGATAACAATTGCACATTATACATTTCCTCTTCCAGCACCATCCAGCTACTTTCTTTTTATGTTAATATCACAGTATCTTTTACTTATAAGTTATAGTTAACACTTTCCTTAAATAATTGCGAAACTGTATTTATGTAATATGAAGAAAGCCTATGATATACAAAAAGAATTGAAAAAATTTAGGGTCATCCAAAAATGATAAAATGGCAAATTTGTGCCAAAACTTGTAATTTCCTCAAACTCAAATGCATAAAGGCTAGCATAAGAACAGAATCTGAAACAGCCACCTCAATGTGGTACCATCTGAACCCTGCTATCCTACTATAGCAAACCCTCATTATTTGAACACAACTAAAAAACAAGAAAATGAGTTTAACACAATTTTATGATGATAAAAGCCATCCTTAAAGAGGAAATCAATAAATTACTTAAAGAAATACAAGAAAACACACACACACACAAAATGAAGAAAATGAATAATACCACCAAAGACTAAAAATGCAAATATAAATAATAAAGAAAACACAAACTGAGAGAATCCTGGAGATAGAAAATGTAGATAAGCAAACAAGAACTATAGATGCAAGGACCACCAAGAGAACATTAAAGATGGAAGGGAAAATCTCAGGCACCGAAAATATGTTTGACAAAAATCAATGCACAAGTAAAAAAAATGCTAAATCTAAAAAGTTCATGACCCAAAACATTCAGGATATCTGTAGTATTATTAAAAGATCAAACCTAAGAGTAATAGGAATAGAAGGAGAAGATTTCCCTCTCGAAGACCCAGAAATAAATGTCAAAATATTATTAAAAAGAAAAAGAATTGTTCCTAAAAAGGAGATGCTTATAAAAGTACAAGAAGCTTATAGAACACCAAAATACATTGGATCAGAGATGAAAGTGTCAGCACAACATTATTATCAAAACACTAAACATACAGAATAATTGAAGAATATGAAAAACTAAACATACAGAAAAATGAAAGAATAGAAAAATGACAAGTATCATGTAAAGGCAGATCTATTAGAATTATAACTGACTTCTCAACAGAGATTCTAAATGTCAGAAGGGCATGGCCAGGTGTCTTACAGACAGAAAGAAACCACAGATACCAACCCAGACAACTACACCGAGCAAAACTTTCAATCACCAAAAGTAGATAAAACAAGATATTCCATGATGTCAACTTTAAACAATATCTGTCCATAAACCTAGTGCGACAGAAGGAATCAGAAGGAAAACTCCAACCTCAGGAGGCTAACTACACCCAAGAAATCAAAGGAAGTAACTTCACTCCAGCAAAACCGAAAGAAGAGAAACACACACCAACAACAACAGCCACTGCCTCAGCAGCAGTAACTACAAGAAAATAACATTAGAAATTAATAATCACTGGTCATTTAAATCTCTCAATATCTATGAACTCGATCCCACAATAAAATGAGACAGGGTAACAGAATAGATGAGAAAATATGATTCATCATTCGACTGCATACAAAGTAACACATCTTAATATGAAAGGTAGACATTTCCTCAAAGTAAAGAATGGTAGAATGCTTTTCCAAGCAAATCTACCCTAAAAGCATTGTAATATCTAACAAAATAGACCGAAAACAAACAACAAAAAAATATTAAATCAAAAGAGAAGGCAAATGATACTTGATAGTCATCAAATATAAAACCTACTAAAATGACACATTGATTCTGAGAAATCTATTTCTCAAGTACAAGGGCAATCACATTTATAAAAGAAACATTACTAAAGCTTAAATTACACATCATACCCAATAGATTAATTCCAGAAGAGTTCCATTCCCTACTATCAACAATGAACATGTTAGCCAGACTAAAAAAAAATAAAAAAAAAAAATCAGAAAAATAATGGATATAATGACATTATGAACCAAAAAGACCTAACAGATATCAATGGAACGTTTCACCCAAACACAAAAGAATATATCTTCTTTTCAGGACCTCATGGAACATTCTCCAAAGTTGACTACATAATCACAAAGGAAGTCTCAGCAGGTAAAAGAAAATTGAAATAAGTCCTGGTGTCCTATCAGAGCATGATGAATTAAAGATGGACTTCAACAACAACAGAAATAACAGAAAGCCAACAAACTCATGAAAACTGAAAAACTGCCTAGAGAACGAACACTAGGTCAAGGAAAAAATGAAGAAAGAACGTGAAGACTTCCAAGAATTCAGTGAAAAATGAATGTACAGCATACCCAAACTCTTGTCCAAACTAACCAAAAGGCAGAGAGTGAATACCTAAGTTAACAAAAGCAGAAAGAAATTGGGGGCATACAAATAGAGAACAAGGAAATTCAAGTAATCATTAGATCATACTTTAAAAACTTGTGCTTGATAAAAATTGGAAAATATAAAAGAAGTAACCAATCTTCTCGATAGATACCACTTTGGAAATCATTATGGTGATATCTCAGAAAATTAGGAATAGTTCTACCTCAAGACACAGCTACAACACTTCTGGACATATATCCAAAAGACACTTGATCCTACAAAAAGGAATGTTGCCCAACCATCTGAATTGCAGCTTTATTCATAATAACAAAAAACTGGAAACAAACCAGATATCCCTCAAAGGAAGAATGGATAAAGGAAATGTGATATATATACACAATGGAGTATTACTCAGCTGTTAAAAAATAACTTCAGAAATTTGCAGGCAAATGGATGCAACTTGAAAAAATTATGAGGTAATTCAGACAGATGTACTTTGATGAAAATGGTGCAGAATTATGGAAGTGGACAGCCAATTTCTTGTCCAACTTGATACCCAAACCATAAGATGGAATCCGGCCCTGACACTGACTGAAGGACCAAGATCCATAGGCAGGATAGCCTAGATACCTAGGATAGAACTAAATAAAACTGTCAAAAACATACATAAATAAAATGATTTCTCATAGTAGTTGCTATACTCATAGATTGGTGCCTACTTCATTTGTCATTGGCAGCTTCATCCAGCAACTAATGGAAACAACGGCAGATTCACAGCCAAACATTAGGCAGAGCTTGACGAATTCATCACAAATGGAGAGGAAGGATTGTAGGAGCTAGTGAAGTTAAGTATCCATAAGAAAACCCATGGAATTAACCAATCTGGGCTCATAAGAGCCCACAACAAGCCTCTCTGAGTCTGACTAGGCCCTTCGTATGTGTGCTACAGCTTGTAGCTTAGTTTTCTTTTAGGACACTTAGTAGACATAAAGAGGCAGTCTAAATCTTTTGCCTGATTTTGGGACCCTTTTCCTTCTACTGGATTTCCTCAGTCTAACCTTAATAAGAGAGCAGGTTCCTAGTTTTATGGAAAGTTGACATGAACTTTGTAGATTGTGTGAAGGAGAGGTAGTGGGGAAGGTTTTGGAGGGAGGAAGGAAGAGAAACTCTTATAGATGGAATAAATTAGAGAATAAATAAAAAAAATTAAAATACATTTAAAACATTATGGTATATTTCACATAATTAAAATGAATACTCTTATATGTTTTTATTATGTTCAATGAGTTGTAAGAATTCCAGTCAATTTGATACATATTTACATCAATCCCCCCCCAAAATTGTCAAATAATGTTTGTTCCACCCCTAGTTGCCCTCTGTGTCTAAGCGATAAGTACTAGAAAATCAGTTGTCTGCCTTCTGTCTCTATGTATTTGCCAACACTTATGTCTTAGTTAGGGTTTTACTGCTATGCACAGACACCATGGCCAAGGCAACTCTTATAAGGACAACATTTAATTGAGGCTGGCTTACAGGTTCAGAGGTTCAGTCCATTATCATCAAAGTGGGAATATGGCAGCGTCCAGACAGACATGGTTTAGGAGGAGCTGAGAGTTCTCTGTCTTCATCTGAATGCTGCTAGCAGAATACTGCCTTCCAGGCAGCTAGGATGAGGGTATTACAGCCCACAGCCACATTGACACTCCTACTCCAACCTACTCCAACAGGGTCACACTCTTGGCTGAGCACATACAAACCATCACATTCTACTCCCTGACCCCCATAGGCTTGTCCAAAAAATGAGGTTATAGAGGCTATACCTAAATAGAGCATAATTCAAACTACATTTAATCCAACTTCAAAAGTCTCAAAAATCTATAGCAGTCTCAACAATGTTAAAAGTACAAAGTTCAACATCTCTTCTCTCAGAAAACAATACCAACAAGAATTCACTTCAGTGATGCTGCCCTCTTCTTAATCACCACTTATTGTTTAGCTCCAGGTAACCAGCATCAATTTTCCCAGTAGTCATTTCTATTCTGGACTCTAAAGCCAGAGCCACTTGGCCAAAGCTGCCGAGTTCTGCTGCTTTTTGAGGCTGGAACATGATCTCCTTTTTCTATAACATTATCACCAGCTTTCTGTTTTATAATTCCTTCACTGCCTAAGCTTGGCTGTCTTGGAACTTGCTCTGTAGACTGACTTTGCACTCAGAGATCTGCATGCCTGCCTCCTAAGCACTAGGATATAAGGTGTGGTCCACTAAGCCTAGATTTAAGGTTTTTTTTCACCTAAAACTTGCTCTGATCTAGGCTGGCCTTGAACTCAAGAGATCTGCTTCTCATTGCTTCTTCAGATTAAAGGCTTATACTACCAGAACTACATCTAAATTTAGCTGGGTGGTATTTTGCCCTAAGGTCACTACTCCTGGAATTCAATTTAATATCCTTGAACACAGCTCAGCTCCATTTCATTTCCTGTTGCCACTTTAATGATAGAACCGTATATTTTATAATTTTTTCTCAGTTTGCTATGCTTGTTTTAAATGCTCTTCATGAAACCTAAGCAGAAAATAAAGTTTATGATGGGCATTTCTGAGACTTCCTTTCTTTTTTTTTGTTTGTTTTTGGTTTTCCAGACAAGGTTTCTCTGTATAGTCTTGGCTGTCCTGGAACTTACTCTGTAGACCAGGCTGGCCTCAAACTCAGAAATCTGCCTGCCTGTGCCTCCCAAGTGCTGGGATTAAAGTTGTGCACCACCACTGCCCAGCGAGACTTCCTTTGTTAATGAATTTAATCTGAGTTTCTTCACCTTTGACTCAGGAAGACTCTTCTGACAAGAGCAATAAGTAGGTGCATTCTTCACTGAAATACCACAAAAACAGTCTTTAGGCCACATCCAAAGTTCTCAGGAACTAAACTACCAATCAAAGATTACCCATGGATCTGGCTTGATATGTAGCAGAAGATTACCACATATGTCATCACTAGCAGGGGAGCCCCTTGGTCCTATGGAGACTTGATGACTCAGGATAGGGAAATACTAGGCCACTGAGATAGGAGTGGGTGGTCAGGTGAGGTAGCACCCTCAAAGAGACTGGGGGTAGGGAGGAGGGGATATAGGGCATGTGGAGGGGAAACTGGGAAGGAGAATAACTTTTGAAATGTAAATAAATATAACAACCAATAAAAAAATTGGAAAAATAAATTTTCTACTGAAACATTTTGATTCAGGTCCACACAATTCAAATTACTGTCAGTAAAAAAGTCTTCCATATTCCTACCAGAATAGCCCATTAAGCCCCATTTAAAGCATTCCACTACTGTCCTAATTCAAAGTCCCCAAATCAATATTCTTCCAAACAAATGCATGGTCAGGCCTATTACAGCAATACCCTACTCTTGGTATCAACTTCTGTCTTACTGCTTTACTGCTATGAACAGACATCATGACCAAGGAAACGCTTATAAGGACAACATTTAATGGGGGATAGCTTATGGGTTCAGAGTTTTAGTCCATTATTATCAAGGTGGGAGCATAACAGCATCTAGACAGGCATGGTTCAGGAAGAGCTAAAAGTTCTATATTTCAAAGCTGCTAGCAAGATACGGCCTTACAGGCAGCAAGGATGAGGGTCTAAAACCCACACACATACTGATACCCCTATTCCAACATGACCACACCTTCCAATAGTGCCACTCCCTGGGCAGAGCATACATAGAACATCACAACTTGTTATTCATAAAGTATTGCATTTAGCAACTCCTATTTAATATGCATGAAAATGTGTGAATCTAAAGACTTTTCATGATAGCACAGTGAAGGTACTACTATTTTGATATCTATATCAATGGACTCTGTTACAATCATTTAACTGATATGCTTTTCACTAAGATTTTCCCTAGATTCTATTAGATCATTGATAATTTTGAAGTTTCAATACAGCTTCTTTTTCTGAAAGAAAAAGAAGAAATATACTGATATTGAATAGTCCTACAAGCCTGTAACTGATATCTTCTATAATCTCTGCATATATTTTATTTAATTTGCAATCTCTGGTTGCAAAGTAAAATAATACAATATAAAACTAACCATTAAATAGTTAACTAATTCTTTTTTAAATCCTTATTTATTTATTTGGAATTTCTGATCTTTTTCCCCAGTATTTCTTCACTAATCCTTGGTTTGACTTTGGCACCTTCAGTTTTAATGACTCTCAGATGTTTCCAGGATGAACCCTGTCCCCATTCCCACCCTTCATTTTGTCACTTTACTTTTGTCTATCTCCTTGCTATTTTACATGCACAAAAGTTTATATGGAATCACCTTTCAGATCTTATGAATTTTCTACAGTCACTTGGTTCTCCTACTAACTTTGGTCCATACATATCATGACAGAGACGCTAAAATGATTGAGTGGTAACACCAAAAGTTGTCATTAGTAGTAAAACTGGTTCTACAGCATCTGTTGTATATAAGTGTGTTGTGTATCATAGCTCTGTAACCAACAAAACAGAGAAAATCTGGTCCTCCACCTTTGAAAACTGGGAGACATATAGAAGGTGAAGAGGAAATGAGGATCTGTTGGAATAATGATGGGCATTGCTAAGGAACAAGAGTGTCTATGCAGGACTCAGTAGAACAGAGGAGAGTTGAGGTTTCCAAAACCTCAAAGAAGATTGTCCCTTCATGTTAATGCTAGAAGCAGAGTAAATCATCATAATTGCCACTTTGGTTATCACACTCACTCTGGTTATATGCTTGGGAGGCCAGATCCATTCTCTGTTGTTTGTGCACTAAAGACAGTTTCAAAGGCTTTCTTCCAATGTCATGTGACAGAGTGTCAGAGAATGGAAAAGGTAGGAAAGAAAAAGCAAGTTCTAGGAAAATTTTAAACTTCTTTAAATATTTTAAAATTTGTGTATAGCATTGGAATACAGAATATATTTTACAGACTTCAGAACATATTACTGATTAAATAATTAAGGCTGAATGGAATCAATATTCCTCAGCAAAGTATCAAAACCAACAATGAATTCCTTGAACTATATTTGTGCTCATTTCTCTTCACAAGGACAAAATTAGACAGCCTGATAATATTTGTTTTTCTAAGTAAATGAATTCAAATAATTTATTGCATTAGCATTAAATAACCTTTCTTTTTTAAGGGATAAATAATTAATATTGTGAAAAATAGAACTCACATAAAGAATATGCACAATGATATTTCCAAAGTACATACAAACACAGCCTATGTATTTTTACTATTTGCTTAAAAGCTATCTTTTAACCTCTGGATTGGTTTTGTTCACACACATACACACACACACACACACAAACACACACGAGAGGAGAGAGAAAGAGAGAGAGAGAGAGTCTTGTGCAAATAGGTTATACTTCCTAAAAACAGCTAATAAAGAATGAATCATATGATATTTTGACTTCTCAATTTAATTGTATTTCCAAAGTCAGAATTTCTATTTCCCTCATCAATTTGTGTACTTTGTCTTTTGGTTTTGCCTGTAGGTTTCTCCACTACCCACTAAATCCACCATAGGATAAGAAGTGCTAAACAAACTAATACTCACTATAAGGCTTTGCCAACAAATAGTGAATATTTACTGTCATATATGTGTGTATATGACAATATACACTCAAAAATATTAGACTCTCAAAATCAGCTCTGTGATAACACCTAGAAAAATGAAATTAAATAGAATTGGATACCTGCTGATATACCAATCTGGGCCCATTAGCTCAGCTCATTAGAGCTTCCTGTTAATGAGGCCAAGATCAAGGGTTCTATCCTATATGATGCACATGAAGACAGACAGTCTGCTACTTGGCATTAAACCACACACCCTGTTCTACTTTCATGTTTCATAAGCAGTTGCAAATGACCAGAAGCGGAAAAAGGTAATAGTTACAGAAGACTTTATTGGCTTAACACAAAGAAGAATGCTAAGTTACCTTAGGCTTACCTCTCACAAACTCTATGAGTTTCCTTTGACCTGATGATTACTTATTCTACTTCATTTCAGTCACATTCAGTCGAGCACTTATCTGTCAATTATACGGTATCAACAAGACATCAATGACCTCACAGTGAGAAGAAAAAAGAATTGTAGGGCTTTATTTGGTAAAATTTGAGCCTGTTGAAACTATGGCAACTTTTAAATATTTTAAGATGGTATTTGATCATGAAAATCACAAATTTGAAACTACTTTCAACAAAGTTTTCAAAATAATTCCACAAGAGTGATACAAAAGACATTATGTGCTGACAGGAACTCAAGATATTGTTCTATTATTAAGGAGTAGTGATAAAAACTGCATGGTATTGGTATAGTGACAGGCAGGTAGATCAGTGGAATAGAATTGAAGACCCAGAAATGAACCCATACACTTATGGCCACTTGATCTTTGACAAGGAACTAAAACCATACAGTGGAAAAAAGACAGCCTCTTCAACAAATGGTGTAGTTCAACTGGTAGTCTACATGTAGAAGATTGCAAATTGATCCATTCCTATCTTCCTGTACGAAGCTCAAGTCTAAGTGGATCAAAGACGTCCACATAAAACCAGATACACTGAATCTAATAGAAGAGAAAGTGGGGAAAAGCCTCAAACACATGGGCACAGGAGAAAAGTTCCTGAACAGAACGCCAATGTCTTGTGCTCTAAGATCATGAATCAACAAACGGGACCTCATAAAATTACAAAGCTTCTGTAAGGCAAAGGACACTGTAAATAGGACAAAATGGCAACCTACATATAGGGAAAAGATCTTTACCAATCCTACATCCAATAGAGGGCTAAATAGAGGTATACAAAGAACTCAAGAACCTAGACTCCAGAGATCCAAATAACCCCATCAAAAAATGGGGAGGAGAACTAAACAGAGAATTCTTAATGGAGGAAACTTGAATGGCTGAGAAGCACCTAAAGAAGTGTTCAACATTCTTAGTCATCAGGGAAATGCAAAGCAAAACAACCCTGAGATTTCACCTCACCCCAGTCAGAATGGCTAAGTTCAAAAACTCAGGTGACAGCAGATGTTAGATAGGATGTGGAGAAAGAGGAACACTCCTCCATGTCTGGTGGGAATGCAAGCTGATACAACCTCTCTGGAAATCAGTTTGGTGGACCCTCAGAAAAATGAACATAATACTACCTGAGGACCCAGCTATTCCACTCCTGGGCATATATCTAGAAGATGCTCCAACATGTAATAAAGATACATCTTCCACTATGTTCATAGCAGCCATATTGATAATAGCCAGAAGCTGAAAACAACCCAGATGTCCCTCCACAGAGGAATGGATACAGAAAATGTGGTACATTTACACAATGGAATACTACTCAGCTATTAAAAACAATGACTTCATGAAATTCGCAGACAAATGGATGGAACTTGAAAATATCATCCTGAGTGAGGTAACACAGTCACAAAAGAATAAACATGGTATGTACTCACTGTAAAGTAGCTATTGGCCCAAAAGTTCGAAATACCCAAGAGTCACTTTGCAGCAACAGTAGGGCTGATTGTGAGGTCCCAGATGGAGGACTTGGAGAAGGGACTGAAGAAGCTGAGGGAGTTTGCATCCCCATGGAGGGAGCAACAGTGGCAACTGGCCTGACACCTTGATACTCCTGGAGACCAAAATCACCAAACAAAGAATACACATGGAAGGACCCATGGTGCTGGCCACATATGCTGCAGAGGAGGGTCTTGTTAGCCATCAGGGGGAGGAGAGGCCCTTGGGCCTGAGGGTGTTAGATTCCCCAGTGTAGGAGAATGCCTAAGGAGGGAAGACGAGAGTGGATGTGTGGGTGGGTGGGGGATTATCCCCATAGTGACCGGGGGAGGGGGAAGGAAATAGGCAGTTTCCAAAGGAGAGATCTGGAAATGGGAAAACATTTGAAATGTAAATAAAGTATGAAAAAATAAACAAATAAAAAAGGAGTTTTGTGCTTCTAAGTACAGCTAAATAAAAACAAAAAAATTCTATATTTAGTTGTCTTTAACTGGTAAAAAAACTAAAGGATATATACTTCTTCACCAATTTTCTATGAAAACATTCCATGTCAAGCTAAGTCTTAACACACTTTTTACCTACCTCATCAATGGTTACATAAAAATGGTGTGTTGTAAGAGTAAGAGAGATGATATTCTGTATTGTCCTTTAACCTGTAGAGAACATACTGACAAAGCAAGATCAGTAATAATCTGAAACTTATCCCAGTGAATTGAATTTTCTTTCTGCAAAGGTAATCAGAACATTCTTGTTCTATTTTTGATTTATTCAGATTTTCTAATTCCTGTCCCTTTCTTTATCTCCATGAACAAGTAAGATAGCTAGTCACATTGGTCCCATATGATATAAAAATTTTGGTGCACACCAAGAGCACACAGGAGAATATATATATATAATCTCCATGAAAGGCTACCTGGTTTCTTGCTGAGCTAAGGTTTAAAACTCTGGAGCCCCAATAGGGGGTCCCCAGCAGAGGACAACCTTAAGTACAAGAAAAAGGTAGGCATTTTGCCAAGCTCCTGGGCCCCAGGCTCCTGACACAAGGCCACAGCTCTCCATTAGGTATGTGACCATCAGTTAGGTAGCCCAAGGCCCACCACGAGTAGAGGTGTGGTCACATAACCTCAAGACATTCCCATTTTAATGATGCACCTAGAGGCTTAGCCAATAAACTCCACTTCCCAGCCACTCCTCCCTGCAAAAGGTATTTTAATCTCAGACCTGCCCTGAGGTTGCTGGGTACCGCTCATTGCCACTCTCAGCCATGACAATAAGCGCCCTAGAACCATGGACTGTCTCTTCATCAGGATCCACCGTAGGAAACAATGGAACAAGCCTTCACCTAAAGAGCCACGTCTAGTCTCCGACAGAAGGCCTCTCAGTGCTCCCAGCCACAGTCTCTACCAAACCAACCCAGTTAGCTGAGAATAAGTCAAAGACTCTGTCCCCAGTGGGACCCAGCCAGGTTCCTTTCCTTTTTCATCCCTTGGCCCTGGGCTAGATCCAGCCTATAGGCCCCCACTCTGTTCTCAGCTCTCCCGGAGCATCCAGCAGTGCATTAGATGTCCAAGAACCTGAGAACCAGTCTTAGCTGGCTCCATGCAGTCCCTAAGACCCTAGGCCACACTCCAGCACCTCCCCGGACAGTGTCCGGCAGGCTTTTCACAAAAGATGAGAAGTGAGTGTGGTCTAACTTCCTGCATCTCACCTCTCCCAGAGGCCTGAGCCCTGGGGCTTACAGGGGACTCTAACATCACTAACCCAACATATATATATATATATATATATATATGTGTGTGTGTGTGTGTGTGTGTGTGTGTGTGTGTGTGAACATATGTGCATCCATATGTATATATATGTATGTATGTATGAATATGTATACGTATATGTACTATATATGTATATGGTGGTTCATTTTCCTTATTATACCAAACATGACCTTATTTGAAACTGGAAATTAAAATAGGAAACA
Organism: Rhynchomys soricoides; assembly: GCA_019843965.1. NCBI lineage: Eukaryota > Metazoa > Chordata > Mammalia > Rodentia > Muridae > Rhynchomys > Rhynchomys soricoides. The sequence continues at coordinate 20,876,962 of JADRCH010000012.1, forward strand.
GGATTTATGAAAGGCCAATCAGCAGCAAATACATAATATTTGATGTACATGTAATAAAAATTTCTTCTTAGTCTTTTAATATGATCAGTTGTAAATGGAATTAAGTTCTGCAAGAAAGTATCCTCTAAGGTGAATAATAGCAGAAATGAGGCACAGTTCTTTCTCATAAGTATGGCCTCTTCTGGAAATGCTAAGAGATTGTCCAATAAAATGTTGATAGGCAATAAATACTGAATGGAAAAAAATCTGTCACCAAGATAATAGAAATAATCTTACTGAATTCTGAGTTCTATATGAAAGTTTTACCATCTATGGATCAAAGAGTTAGTAAGATATAACTTAAAATAAGTAGTTGATAATGAACAAAGTTCTATACAATGACAATATTTTTAACATACCAATGTATGTTCAAAATCGTGGTTGTGTTTATAAATTAAGATGAACTGTGGAAGTTGGATTTTATGGAATATAAGAATAGACAAAACCATGAAAAACTTAACTTTTCTTTATTTCTGTCTATTTCATTTAAGCTACACTTCAGTAGTGCCATCAAGCAGTCTCCAATGCAGTCTAAATGATGACGTGAGATTTCTAACAGTTGCAATAGCCTATAGCTCAGTGGTGAAGACATATTGTAAAGTTCATTTTCCATGCATTGCTGTTGTTCATGTTAAAAATTCTGTAAAGGAATATTAAAAACATGAGTGTCAACAGCTGTGGTATATTATCATTTTGCAGTAAAGTAGGAAGGCATGAGTGAGTAAAAGGTCAGGCTTTGTCTTCTGCCTAGGTTGAGCAAACTACCTGTGACCTTTTCATACAGTTCATGTGTAATGATCTCCAACCATAAAGTTATTTTTGTTGCTACTTCTTAACTGTAACTGTGCTGATATTATGAATGGTAATGTAAATATTTGACAACCATGATGTGTGATATGTGAACCCTGTAAAAAGGTCATTCAACCCTCAAGGGGGTCATAACTTACCAGCTGAGAACCACTGTATTACATAGAAAATTTAAAGCTTCTGTGACAGAAACTGTACTTATTACAATGTATTAATCTCAGGAATAGAGCATCACAGCAGGCATGTGAAAGTATGCTACTTACTGCAGAGAATTCCTCTGGATCAATATTGAAATTATTGAATTTTAATTTAGATTAATATTCCCCTTTTTACTTATATATTGTGAAATGAGATTACCAGAACATTTAGTGCATTTATTCCTATCACTAGGTGGTCAAATATACAGATAGCAGCACACTTTAAGCATATTGATGCTGTGTACTCTCTGTACCAACAATTTGCAAGCAGCTTCCTCCCAGAGGAAAACTTGCCATTTCTCTGAGGGCTCTTTCTAGCTTTCTGCTCTGGGAACACTCTCACTTATGGGCTGATCTGTGATCAACATGTATTTGCACTCCAAAGCTGAATAATGCATTCATTCTCAGCATGGGAATGTGCAGCTGTTATATGCTAAGGACACTGTTTACATTATTAACAGTGTTGAAATGAAGGATTACCTTCCAGGCTTTACTTTTTTCCTCAAAAGATAATTCAGCCCTGCTTTTCCATTTCCATCAAGCATGGATTCCCATGATTCTATCTTCTGCGATGCAGTGTGTGTACACTATAATTATTTTTGTGTTCATAAATACCTATATCAGTACCACTGTAATCCTGAGAAGGATAATAAAACTTTGAATACAGCATGCTTTCATGGTCACTTATGTTTGGTATGGCATTTTATTATTATTAATACATATAGGATCTCCTACAGGAACTCCAAATTGAGATAGGCTAAAATGTATGCTAAAGTAGTCTCTGAAAGCACAGCCTTGATGTGCTCTTCCTTTTAAAAATATATCATTCTTTTGGTAGATTTTCAAGAATTACTTTATTTTAATTATATGTGTTTATGTATGTGTGTATGTGTGTGTGTTTGTGTCTGTATACAATCAAGTACTCAGAGATCATAGGAATCAGACTTCCTTGAGATCCAGTTCTTTGAGATGAGTAGGAAACATTCATGTTCTATTTTCTACCTCTGCTTAGCCATAAAAGTCAGGTTATTTGAATTTATGAAAACAAACACATTCTATTTTTTTCATTATGAATTTCTTCAAAACAAACTCTGGATAAAGTGTTGTTTCATAAAGCATACATACTGTGATTGTCACTAGATTTTTGCCAGGTTTCTGGAATAGATCTTTTCATTGATATTCATATAAGAAAGCATGCATTATTTTCTGTGTCCCAAGTACTTCCTAACAATTCAAGTTGGGCATGCTTTTACTTTACAAAAACTTTTGTAGTTATTTTGTGATTTTTCTTGCTATGAGAGGTAATTTTTCTGTTAATTGTCACTAATGTAATTTCCTAGATTTAAGCAACTACAGTGTGCACCGCCCCAGATAAGCTGGGTCGTCAGCAAGCCTTGACACTAGTGTGCATGCTACAACTGTTTCTGTCATTCTGGCTAACCACTTTGTTTTGTTTGCATATACTTGACTTTGAAAGAAACACAGAAAAAGAAAATGATTAGGGTTTCACAAGTCTAATAAATTAATAAATTTTTAAAAACTTCCCTATAATTTAAAGGTATTGTTGCAACTTGAGTCTGCTACTGGCTAATGTGGGTAAAGATATTGAATGACAAATTCAAATACAGGCCAGGCAGACTGTGAATATCTTCCCACTGTTCTATGGTCTTTGCTATCCTAAGCCTTGCTTCATGCTTACAGGTTTACCAGCTTCCTTGAATTCCTCTGTGCAGTATACATAACTATTCATTTTTCTGGACTCTCTGAATCTTGGATCCAAGGAAAGTTTTACAAGATCCAGATTAGATAAACATTATGTCAGGAAAACATCACATTATTTGATTATCATTACTTTTTTCTATATATGATTTAAAATTTGTGGAGTTTTGTACCCTCCAAATTTACTCTCTGTAGAGCCTAGTGTATATTAAATTGTCAATTTAAATTCAACAAACTTCACTAAAAAAATTCTAGTGGGAAGTAAAAAGTTTGCATGGAAACAGTTCTGTCTGCACAAAAAAACATGTATGTGCACATTGCTGTGTTAGAACCAAGAGATGCAAAGACAATACAGTTTTAAGACTTTATGCCATTGTCTACTATCACTACCTCTGAGAAGTATTTTAGGACTTTCCCCGAGGTTGATTCTTCGTTCCTTTGCCCTCCTGTTATTTTATTTCCCTTTATATAGTTCCATTTTTAGATTCCAAGAATTTTTCCTGATGATTGGTTTTACCCTGCTTGTATTCCTCTTTTCTATTTGCTTTAACCATACTAATGACATTTGTTTAGCATACACAGTATATTTAGAAAGTGAAGAAATTTTCTAAGTAATTATTATGTATTCCAGATGAATAGCAATCCCTATTCTTCTTCCTGCTCTCAAGATAAATGATTTATGATGGATGTAAATACAAACATCTTATTAATGAAAAGTACGATAAAGCTGTGGTGGCTATAATAGCTGCCAGCTTTGTTCATGCATTTCTAATACACAGAGTAGTGTTGGGCACATTTGGTCATTTAATAAATATAAGTTGTTCCTTTTCTAATTTTATTCATAGATCAGAGTAGTAGATATGCATGCCTAGTATAGCAAAACTATGTTTCATGTAACTCTGTACATTTTTCTTCAAGACATGAACATACACAGACACTGAATAATGCATGGGAAACAAGCACCTAAAACAATTATATAATAACATGGAAGAAAATACAGGGATATAAATATAATTTTATAAATTACTCTAAGTAGAAAAAAGATGTAAATTCATGAATCATTTTATAGTAAATGTTTTAAAGATGATTTTGGTGATTTTTATCTATTGTAAAAGTATGTCAGTTGTTTATAAAAGATACAAAGGTATGAAAGCAAAAATGAAAACAAAAAGATTGGCTGCAAGCACTACAGGGCTTCCTGCATGATTCTGATGCTGTGGTTATGTATGTGTCGCATGAAGAACTAGAAAAGAAATGAGGGTTTGAGTAGTTGAACTCACCTGCCTAAAGCCAAGTGAAGATTAAAAGTCCAATCTAGCAGAATATCTATTCTGCAAGAGAAATTTGATGCTCTCATCAGAATGCTCACTACATTCTGACATTATGAAGATTTCATTCATCCAAGGAGCAGGAAAATAGATCTTTAGGAATCTGAGGAGTTTCTGAATAATAATTTCATTCTGGAAGTGTAATTTCACACTAAGTTTCTTTTACTATATTGTGTTTTGCACTTTTATAAGATAAAATGTGAGCTTATTCATTTTGTTCATGTTCCCTAAGAGAATCAAAGAAATTAATACATCACAGAAGACATATAGTTCCACAGTGTTTTTACTTGAAATCTTAAACTGATAATAGGTCCCTCTAGACCATGTTTTATAATCTTGATGAAATGATTTGAATGGCCCCATAGTGATAATGTGAGCTCCACTATAAAGCAGGGTAATATGCCTACAATAGCACACTTCTCCGTTCTTTAATACCATGCGTATGGCCAATCTATTTTTATTGAAATTATTTAATGTGGGAGGCCTAAGTTCTCTTCCTTGAGGACAATATAATGTTTATGCATAGGAACCAAGAAATGAATTCAAAAACTATATTCAGTTTCTTCATGATCATACATTACTTTTCATTACTGTTACCTATTAGAGTCTTAAGCTATTTTCTATAAAAGAAATATATTGTATAATTTAGAACTATTTTCCTTGCTAATTCTTTGTCTTGTGTTGAACTCATAAAATTTTTTAAAGGAGGGACATTTTTTCCTTCATTATTATTTACTGGCTACGTATTGTATGCCAAGTTTGCAATTTTAGGACCTTTGATTAAAGAATAATTTGGCCATCATTGTCATTATGTCCAGGTAAAGCAACATAAGAGAGTTAATAGGAATAAGTGAAAATTTAGGTGGAATTATAGAAAACTCTTTGTGTGTGTGTGTGTGTGTGTGTGTGTGTTTGTGTGTGACTCACACTGGGATGCTGAAGCAGGTGAATCAGTGGTTGGTGATGAGTCAGATAGAAGCTGAGGTGTATTTCCAGTGGAGAACTCCACAGTTGACAGTTGTAAGCTCTGGGACTGGTGACACATCACATAGGCTTTTGGCTCTGTAACTACTGTGGTGGCTGTAACCTTCACTTTCAGAAAACTCTTTTTAAAGTCTTAGTGATGTCAAGAGGAATTCTAATCATTAAGGACATTTGTAGGGAGCCGCCTGAGCACCCACATTCGCCATTACAAGATGGCGCCTACATTCGGCCGAGGACAAGTTGTAAACAGGCTAGTGCGCATGCACCTGGTAATTTTCCACCTCAGAGTCTCAGCCTCTCTCGTGGCAGCATCTGGCCTGATGTGCGGGAGCCAATGGAGAAGCTCCACGTCCCAGGCAAGCGCTGTGACCCATATAAGGGATGGGTGATCTATTGTTCAGGGTGTCCACTCATGGCAAGCTTATGCTCTCCCTCTCAAGATGCATTAAAGCTTTACTGCAGAAGGATCCTATGTGTGCCGCATCGTTCTTGCTGGCTAGACCGTAGCGCGGGACATCTGGTGCCGAACCCGGGAAACTTTGTCATCATCAAGCACCTTTGGAGACCCCCTGGAAACAGGGAGGATTCAGAACTGCAGGGAGGTAGGTTCGAATAGGCATGTTGACCCTGGATCTTGATTTGGGATTTGAAGTTTTGCTAATTGTGTTAAGTGCCCTCATTTTGGTTTTACTGTCTTTGTATTGCGGCGAACAAGGTAGGGCCTGTGTAGATGCTGTAAGGGAGGGGCAAATCACCCCTGATAGGGTCCAGGACACCATGTCAGAAACCGAACGGAGTGAGAGGATGGGTACCCAAAAAGAAAGAGATCTCAGCAAAGGAAACGGACCTCCTGGTGAGTCGAAAGACGAGGGAGAGATTAAAGATAAAGTAGGAAACTGTCCCCCTGACAGGAATGTGGGCAGAAAAACAATTCTCATACCCAAGAAAAAAGCAAAAAGAAAGGGGGAGAGCCTCTACCCAGTTCAAGACCTTGAGGCTCTTCCATTGGAAACTTCAGACACTGACCCCCTTAGCTCTAGTGAGGAGTCAGAGCTAGAAGAGGAAGCGGCGCGGTATGGGGGAGATTGGCTGCCCTCTAATGGGCAGATGAAGCGGCCGCCGCCTTTGGCCCCTATGCGGACCATGCCTTCCGCCTCTCCCCCTTATGAGATGTGTCCCAACTCCTTTTCTTTTCTCTCTGACAAGGTTAGGAGAAGGGTACAAGCCGCTTTTCCAGTTTTCGAGGCAGATGGTGGAGGACGAGTTCATGCCCCTGTAGAGTACAGCCAAATTAAAGACCTGGCTGAAGCGGTCCGAAAGTATGGGGTAAATGCTAATTTTACTATAGTAATGTTAGAGAGATTTGCCGGGGCGTCCATGACTCCCGCCGATTGGCAGATGCTGGCCAAGGCTGCGCTCCCTACAATGGGCCAATATATGGAGTGGAAGGCTTTATGGCATGAAGCTGCACAAGCTCAAGCCAGAGCCAATGCTACGGCACCAACCCCTAGACAGAGAGATTGGACCTTTGATATGTTAACTGGCCAAGGTCCTTTTGCGGTGGATCAGACCGCATTCAGGCAGAAAAGAGACTTTGGTATCTCTGCCATTATCATAGGTGTGGTGGCAGCGGCTGCGGTTACAGGGGCCGTCACTGCGCTCTCTGGAACGATGCAGACCGCCAATACCATTAATGAGTTGTCTGCAGCTGCCACCTTAGCTCTAGACAGACAGGTATCCGCCAATACTCAAGTCCAGGGGGACCTAATGCTGGTTAACCAGCGCATTGATCTTATTCAAGAACAACTGGATGTCCTTTGATGGCTAGCCCAATTGGGCTGTGAACAAAAGTTGCCAGGACTCTGTGTTACTTCCATACAATATGATAGATTTACAAAAGCAGCTAACCTGTCTAAAAGTCTTTCACAGTATATGCTACAGAATTGGACCCTTAAATTTGATGCAACCCTGTGGGAACTGCCGACAGCAATTATTCAGATCAACTCCACCCGTCTTGACCTGTCCTTGACCCGAGGGCCTCTCTTCAAGGATTTCCTCGGCAATTTCTTATTTCAAGGAATGGGTGGGGGTGGGATTGTTTGGAGCAGCGCTTTGCTGTGGGTTGGTGTTCCTCCTATGGCTCATCTGCAAACTCAGGGCCCAGACTAAAAGAGACAAGGTGGTCATTGCGCAGGCGCTTGTTGCCTTAGAACAAGGAGCCCTGGCCTGTGTTTGGCTGTCCATGCTTAAACAATAGCGGTAGGTCGCCAGCCAGACAGTTCTTGCACACCCGCGAGTCTAGTCTCATTGCACTGGGTAGAGTGTTTGGTCTGAGCAGCTCTTGAGGGATGTCGAGCAAAGCATCGCACAAGGCGGTCATTGTGGGCCACCTTGGGAGATATGTCATCTGCATGAGGGTTGAGTGCCCTAGTTTCCCTCCCTCTAAAAAACGGCACTGGGCGGGTCAGGAAAACCTCGGGCGCGCATGAGCTTAGGGGTCTTCTCCTGTACAAGTCCCAAGCTTTTGGTCAGGGGATTTGACCTCTGTCTCCACCCTCTTAAGAGTGTCCTACTTTGCTTACAGAAATAAAAAGGGGGAGATGTAGGGAGCCGCCTGAGTACCCACATTCGCCATTACAAGATGGCGCCTACATTCCGCCGAGGACAAGTTGTAAACAGGCTAGTGCGCATGCACCTGGTAATTTTCCACCTCAGAATCTCAGCCTCTCTCGTGGCCTGGCCTGATGTGCGGGAGCCAATGGAGAAGCTCCGTGTCCCAGGCAAGCGCTGTGACCCATATAAGGGACGGGTGTTCTATTGTTCAGGGTCTCCACTCGTGGCAAGCTTATGCTCTCCCTCTCAAGATGCATTAAAGCTTTACTGCAGAAGGATCCTATGTGTGCCGCGTCGTGCTTGCTGGCGAGACCGTAGCGCGGGACAGACATTCTTCTGTGATACTGAAACAATAATTATCAAAAGACTATGATAACTCCCCCAAGTAAAAATACAGAAATCTGAGGAATGAAGTAATTTATGACATTTGGACATATTTCTGAATATACTGCTTGTGCATCAAGAGGATGATCAACAAAACTTTTAGATATCCTACAATGCACAGAAAATGTACATAGCCCTCTCCCACCAAATGCATATGCTATATGTCAATAGTTCACATTGAGAAACCTTTTGTAATTAATTAATTTATTTACATCCCAGTTGTAGCTTTCCTATCCTCCTCTTCCATTCTCTCCCTACCTCTCCCTGCCTCTCCCTGCCATCCTCCTGTCCTCCTGATCTTCTCAGTAAAGGAGAGGTCTCCTATGTATATCAAGCCACTTTGGCATATCAGGTTTCAGTTGGACTAAGCAGACCTCCTATTATGGCTAGTCAAGGTAGCCCAGTTAATTGATAAGTGATTCAAAGGCAGTCAGTAGAGTCAGAGAAAGACCCTGCTCCTGCTGTTAGGAGTCCAAGATGAAGACTAAGTTAAACAACTGTTACATATGTGCAGAGGGCTTAGGTCTGTCCATGAATCATCTTGTGTTTGTGGTTCAGTCTCTGTGAGGCCTTAAAAGCCCAGGTCAGTTGATTTTATAAAGATTCTTGTGATGTCCTTGACATCTCTGGCTCCCTGAATCCTTCCTCCCTTTTTTAAAAAGGATTTTCAAGCTCTGTCTATTGTTTGGACATGGGTGTCTGGATCTGTTTCTATCAGTTGCTGGGTGAAAGCTCTCTGATGACAGTTATACTAGGCTCCTGACTTCAAGTATAGCAGAATATCATTAACAGCATCAGTATTACGCACTGTACCTCAAGTAGGACCTGTCTTTGGTTGGCCATTCCCTCAATTTGTTCCCCATCTTTATCAATGAACGTCTTTTCAGCAGGACAAATTGTCTTAGAAGGTTTTGCTGCTGGGTGGTATCCTAATCCCTTTATTGGAAATCTTGCCAGGTTATCCAAGATGGACATTTAAGATTCCACATTTCCCATACTACGAATCTTAGGTAAGGCCAGCCTCATAGATTCCTGGGAGTATTGATTTTCCTTTGCTTCTAGCTTGTCTCAGAAATGCATCACCCTAATCCACACCAATTCCAGTTGTCTCTCAAGTACTCTTTCCCTCCATCCCGCCCCCTACATGATCCCTCCTGCTCTCCTCCCCATCCTTTCCACCACACAGTCCCTGCCTCAATCTAGACTAGTTCCTGATGTTGATTCTATTCCTCTTCTCTATGACATTTAAGCTTCTTACCTTGGGTCCTCCTTGTTACATAGCTTCTTTGGGTTTGTAGATTTTTTAGCATCATTATCCTCTACTCTATGGGCAATATCAATATCTACTTATAAATGAGTACATACCATGTTTTTCTTTCTAGGTTTGGGTTACCTCACTTGATATATATATTTAGTTATATTCATAAAATATCATAATGCCATTGATTTTAATGGCTGAATATTATTCCACTGTATAAATTACCACATTTTCTTTATTCATTTTTGGTTGAGGGGCATCTTGGTGGTTTCTAGTTTCTCGCTATTATTAATAAACTGCTATAAACAAAAAGGAGGAATTGTTCATGTAGTAGGGAACAGCATTTTTGGGTATATGCACATGAATGGTATAGATGGGTTTTGAGGTAGAACTATTCACAATTTTCTGAGAAACCACCAAATTGATTTCTAAAGTGTTTGTACAAGTTTTCACTCCCACCAGCAGTGGAAGAGTATTGTCCTTGCTCAACGTTCTTGCTAACCTGAACTTTCATAAGAGTTTTTTTGTTTTCTTTTTCTTTTTTTATTAATCATTCTGGTGGTCAAGGTAATGATGTAAGATGGAATCTCAGAATAATTTGGATTTGCACAAGCACAGTAAATGATAAAAGGCAAATGTTTCATTCTTTTAGCAATGACAAACACAGTTGCCTATTACCATGTAAGAAGATTGCTTGCTGTTTTTATCACTGTAATGAAAAGACAATGAAAACCTTTGTTTTCTTATTTACCTCTGTCCTTACACACAAAGTACAAAAGAGAATGAACTTACACTATCCATAACAGTTAGTGGATTAATTTTATTCCTTATCTGTGACCTTTAAGGGAAAAATTATTAAAGAAAAGTCTGTGAAGTAGTTTCACTGTCCTGTGAACAGACTGTCTTTGCCAACCTTAGTAATAGCAGGCAGTGCTCATAGATCTCCAGGAGTGATCACTGAACATCTGTGCCATGGGGAGACCAAATGCTTTGACTATTTAAGAGCCTTTTCTGTCAATCAGTATGCTAAAAGGTATTCTGCATTCTTCAATCAATTCCTCAAAAGTTGTTATTGCTGCTACTTAACTTTCAGAAGCATGCTTGGTTTGTGAGCTTTTTCTTGCAGTCATTGTAAGGTTTTGTAAAGTACGTTGAAAGATGTGTTTGAATGATAAAGTGCCTTACCTGTAGAAGTGCTGTTTATTCTGTTGCCTGCTTCCTGCAGGGATGTGACATGATGGAATGCATGGCTCACAGCTGCAGTGATCCCTGCTGATCATCAGCCACATGGTATATCTGTTTCCTTCCCACACCATCACATCCTGCCAGTTTCAATAGTTACATTTTTGTAAAATCTTTCAAAAGACTGTTTGTAATTTGAATCATATTTTTTCATTGAAAAGGTATAAATATCTAGAAATATTAATAAGAAATAGACATTTAAGAAACTCAATATATTAACTTGGAAATATAATTAAATAGCAACAATCTGTCTAAAAGTAAAAGGAGATACATTATATATATATATATATATATATATATATATATATATATATTATATAAATGAAAACAGATTTTAAATTTCTACTTGTACTTTCAAAATTCTGGGTGCTGGGGTTCACCCCTCTAATTCTATCATATTTGTAAATATTTTTAGAGGAAATGTTTGTTCTGCACTTAACTGTGATGTATATGTTAAGTTGTCACTTTTCTCAAGAACCTCAAGATAAGAGAAGTATCCTAGGCAGAGAACTATTGAGAACTCCCATAACAGGAGTTAAGGAGAGATTGGTGGGAATTAAGGGGAGCAAAAGTGAAGTGAAAGCATTGATTTAATTGCACTCAGAACATGGAAGCTCACACTGAAGAATTTCAACTTTTCCAAGACATGAGATGGCCCCCAGAAATAGCCATAAAAACTGTAAGTAAAATAAAATTAAAGAGTTCACAAGAAGGCATAAGAGGTAGTGGGACTTGTTACCACAATTGATGACCTGAGATCAGTCTTTGGATCCCACATTATTCAAAGAGAAAACCCACTTCTCCAACTTGTCTTCTGATTGCCATATATTCATTGTGCCCCCTTCCACATTTGCATTTGCACAGATACAAACACAAACTATCTTAATAAGTAAATAAATTTAATTTTAAATAAACATTGAACTGTTTTCTGAAACTATAGCTTAAGTTTATAAGAAAAATTGTAGAATAATATCTATCTAAATTGTTCTGTCTTTTTCTTGTGAACTTGGGTATATTTATATAACTTTTTCTTGCCTAAAGTAACATAAAATCAGGAATTACAACTGCATGACCACTGGTTTGGGGAGATTAAGTGTAGAATGTTTAATTGCAGGAAATGAGACTTCAATTATGTTTCACAATACTGAGGTATTGGGATCTCAAAGACTCCAAAAATATGCCCCCTGTTTTTGTTGCATTTTGTTGTCCCAGGAGGTAGAAGGAAAGTCCCTATTGATAAAGACACCCTGTACTTCAGAACATGACTGAGAGACTCATAAGCTACATACAGTTGAACTGAATGTCTCTCCCTTGAGGACTAACTTTAATGATTCCAGAAGGCATAATGTAAGATTTCAAAGAAGGAAAGCAACCAAATCTCCTTTGATATCTGTAAACCACATCAACAACTAGCATGACAGTTAATCTCATGGAGTGGTTGTTTAGTCAAAGCAGGCATTGGGTAGTTATACCCACAATCTTTATGCCTTACTGCTCTAGCATATTTTGCAAATAAGACAACATTGAAGATCAAATGGTTTGTGGCTGACTTGGTGTTTTTATTTCTCTTTTGTTAGTCGGCAGAGTACCTTCCCATACCAAAGAAACCAAAATGTTGGGGTGAACGTTCTATGTAGTCGCCAGCTCACTAGCTCCATGATCAATTAGTTGTGTAGTTGTTGTCTGAGCAGTGGAACTCTGATGTCAGTTTGTGGAGAGCAAGTTATTGCCTCAGCAACAGCCTAGGTTTTTGGAGGATTTCGATGATATTTCTTTTGGCAACACTCAATTGAATATAATCCAATGTCAGTAATGGAAACTTCATCTAGTGACAAGAGGTAGCCTGTTGGGACACCATCTCTTTCATTATTTGGAGACTTCATTAGGATCACCTTCATATGTTTTGGGAAGTTTCTACTACATAGGTTTCCGTACCACAACTCAAATGCACCTCAATTTTAGTTGTCTCTCCCTGCATTTGCTCTCTCAACTCTCATCTTCCCTCCTCTTCTCCACCTGATTCTGTTCTCCATGCCCAGACCTCACTTATAAAATCTATTCTCAGGAAGATCCATGTATTTCCCCTAGTCCTATCCAATACTTAACTTCTCTAGATGGTAGCTTGGTCATCATTTACTTAACGGCTAATATCCACATATAAGTGAATATGTACAATAGTTGTCTTTATGGGTTCGGATTATCTCAATCAAGATGATTTTTTTTCTAATTCCATCTATTTGCCTGCAGATTTTATGTTGTCAGTTTTTTGACTGCTGAGTAATACTCTACTGTGTCAATGTACCACATTTTCTTTATTCATTATTTGGTTGAGGGGAATTTAGTTTGTTTCCATAATGTGCTATTATGAAAAGAACATCAACAAACGTAGTTAAATGTCCGTAATTGGACTAGGATGAAAAGCTCTTTAAATATGTGGCCAAGAGTGATATAACTGGTAGTAGATTGATTTCCAACTTCCTGTAGATCTAGCATGCTAATTTCCATAGTGTCTTTATTACTTTGCTCTCCCACCAGTAATGAATTGTTGCCTTTATTTCTATATCCTCAAAAGAATGAGGTGTCACATGCTGACAGCTGTAGAGATAAATCTTGAAGTAGGTCTGATGTGTACTTTCCTGATGGCTACGGATGTTGAACATTTTCTTAGTGTTTGTCAGCCATTTGAGAATCTTCAAATGAGAAGTCTCTTTAGATCTATACTACTTTTTTAAAAAAGGTATTATTTATTGTTTTAATATTTAATTGCTGAGTTATTTATATATTTCAGATAACGGTCCTCTATCAGACATGGAATCTTTAATCCATAATTTAATTCTATAGAATGCTACTTTGTCTGTATAACTGTGTTCTTTACTCTGCAGAAGCATTTTGGTTTTATAAAGTCCCATTTATTTGTTAATATTAATGCCTAAGCTATGTATTCTGTTCAGAAAATTAGTTAAAGCCTATTTTGTACTTTCTCTTCTATCAAGTCCAATCTGTCTGGCTTTATGTTGAAATATTTGATTCATTTGAACTTGAGCTTTGTACAGGATTGTAAGTATCTATTTGCACTCTTTTCCCTGTGAACATCCAGTTTGATTATCACTGGTTTATTTTATTCCAGTGGGCATTTTTGGCTTATTTACCTAAAATCAGGTATACATAGGTATGTGGATTTATATCAGGGCCTTCAATTTTATTTGAGTGATCACTGTGTCAATTTTGATCCAATAACATTCAATTTTTATTACTACAGCTCTGCAGTACAACTTTAAATCACAATTGGGATATCTCTAACAGATTTTTCATTGGTCGAGATTTTTTTAGTTACCTTGGTTGTTTAGTTTGTGGATATGTTTGTTTATTTTCAGATATGAAACTAAGAATTGTCCTTCCAAGGTCGGTAAAGAATTGTGTTGAGATTTTAATGGGGCTTGCATTGAATCTGTGTCTTGCTTTTGATAGGATAGCCACTTTTAATATATTAATCCTATGGATACAGGAGCATGGGAAATCTTGCCATCTCCGATTTCTTTAACAACTTATTTCTTCAAAACCTTTTTAAGGTTTTATTATACACATTTTTTTACTTGTTAGTTTAGAATTACCCATAGATATTTTAAATCATTTGAAGCTACTGTGTAAGATGTTGTTTGCCTGACTATATTTTTCCTCAGTTCATTTGTCATTTATATATTGGAGGGGTGCTACTTTTATTGTGAGTTATTTTTATATCCAGCTACATTGATGAAAGATTTTATTGGTTGTAGTAGTTAGCTCATAGAATGTTTTGAGTCACCTATGTGTAATATCACATCATTTGGAAATAATGATTCTTTGACTTTTTCCTTTACTTGTATTCTCTTGATAACCTTCAGTTATCTTGCTATCGTTAAAATTTCAAGTACTATATTGAAAATCTATGGAGAGAGTGGACAACCTTGTCTTATTCCTGATATAATGTAATTGCTCTTAGTTTCTTTCCATGTAACCTGATGTTGGCTATAGTCTTGCTGTAAACAGCCTTTATTCCATTAGGTATATTTTTTGTATCTCTAATCTCTCCAAGACCTTTATCATGAAGGGATAAATGGATTTTGTCAAAGACCTTTACTACATCTATTGAGAAGATTATGTGTTTTTTCATTTATTAGGTTTATATGATAGATTATGTATACTGATTATTCTATACTCTACCAAACCATTCTTGCATATCTAGGATGAAGACTACTTGATCATGGTGAATCATCATTTTGATGTGTTCTTGGATTTAGTTTGCAAGTATTATATTGATTTTGCATGTATGTTCATAAGAAAAAAAATTCTGAAACCTATAACTTTTGGGATATTTATGAATTTTGGGCATCTGGGTCATAGTGAGCTCACAAAATTAGCTTGGTAGTTTTCCTTCTTTTTCTATTTTGGGGAATAATATGAAGAGTATTTGTGGTAATTCTTCTATGAAATTCTGGTAGAATTATGGACTAAAAACATCTGGCCATGGGCCTTTTTCAGTTGGGATACTTTTAAAGAATACTTCTATTTCATTGAGGGCTGTAGTTCTGTTTAAGTTGCTTATCTGGCTTTTATTTAACTTTGATAAAGTGAGACCAATCAAGTAAATTATCCACTTCATTTAAATGTTCTAGTTGACAGAGAACATTTTTTTGAAGTGTGATTCTCTAGACTTCCCTATTATCTTATGTTGTGTCTCCCTTTTTGTTTCAGATTTTGTTAATTTTGTATATTCTTACTCTGCATTTTAGTGAATTTTGGTAAGAGCTTGTTGATATCGTTGATTTTCTCAACAAACCATCTCTTTGGTTATTGATTCTTTGTATTTTTCTTTGTTTCTCTTTTACTGATTGATTATTTCTTGTTGTCTACTCTTGGGTGTGATTTCCTCCTTTTGCTTAGGTGTGCTGTTAAGCTGGTAGTATGAGATATCTCTAAGTATTTTCTTTTCTTTTTATTTGATTGATTTTGTTGTTGTTGTTGTTGTTTGTCTTTCTTTTAAACACAGTCACTTAGTTCTGTGAGCCTTTCTCTCAGTACTATTTTCATTGTGTCCCACAAGTTTGGGTATATTATGTGTTCATTTTCATTCTAGTATAGAGAAACTAATTACTTTTGTTTTCCCTGTCTTGGCCTATTTTTCATTCTAGAGAGAGTTATTCAGTTTCCACTGTCTTGGTAAGTTTTTGTTACTGATATTAAGCTTTAATCTATGCTGAATTGAGAGAATATGTAAAAATTTTCAAATTTTTTCATCTGTTCAGACTTGCTCTATGTCTGAGTATATGCTCAATTTTGTGGAAAGATTTATTAGACTTAAAGAAGAAAGTGTATTCTTTTGTGTTGGGATGTAATATTCTGTAAATATCTGTTAAGTCCATTTGATATATGACATTTACTATCTCCAGCATTTCTCTGTTTAATTTTTGTCTAGATAACATATTCATTGGAGAAAGTAGAGTGTTAAATTTTCCTTTTATCAGTGTCCAATGGTCAATAAGTTATTTCAACTAGAATAGTGTTTCTTTTACAATTTGAGTACCCTTGTGTCTTGGGCCTAGATAGTAAGAATTGAAGTATCACCTTATTAGAATTTTCCTTTGATGAATAGGTTTTGAGTAGTTTTAGTTTGAAGTTTCTTTTATTAGACCTTAGATGTCTATACCAGCTTGCTTCTTAGGTCCATTTGCTTGGAATACCCTTTTCCAAACATTTACTCTGAAATAATAGCTATCTTTGATGTTGAAGTGTGTTTCTTGGATGCAGCAGAGGGTTAGATTCAGTTCATATTTATTCTTTTGATCTCTGTTTTTTATTAGTTAATTTAGTTCATTGATATTGAAAGATATCCTTGACCCACGATTATTGATTCTTGGACAATGCAACCCAGTAAGGAGGAAGTAGTCTCACAAATAGGCCAAAGAGTCAGGGACAGCACCTGTTCCCACTATTGAGATTTCCACAAGAAAACCAAGCTACTCAGCTATAACATATATTCTGAGGATATAGGTCAGATGCTTAGAGGCTCCCTGATCTCTGTAAGTTCCCATGAGTCTGGTGAGTTGATTCTGTGGGTAATGTTCTCTTTGTGTGCCCCTGACCCCTTTCATTTTTCTCATCTTTTTTTCTCCCTCTTCCAGAGGACTCTCTGAGTTCTGCCTAATGTTTGATTGTTGGACTCTACATCTATTCTAGTCCGTAGTTGGATAAAGTCTCTCTGGTCTCTTTGATGATGATTCTGCAAGGCTCTGGTTTTAGCACACTCTTCAGACAGGACAATCTGTAGATCAAGGGTTTTTTGTCCCATTCCCTCCATTTGAGGCCTTGCCTTATTACAGAAGATGGATAGATCAGGTCCTGCGTCTCCCATTATCTGGAGTCTTTTCTAGGGTTACTGTTAGAGATTCCATGAAGTTGTCATTGCACTAGATTTCCACCTTGCTCATGAAATGTCTTTGAATTCCAGTTGTTTATCCCAGTACTTTTGCCCTTCCTCCTGCCTGTATTTGATCAAACCTGTTTCCAATACAATCTGCCCAGTTCACCTGCAAAATCTATTCTTTTTTTCACATTCGTTGGGTGACCCTTGCATCTCCAGGTAAGCTATACTTGTTACATAGCTTATCTAGATCTGCAAAATGTAGCATGACTACCTTTTACTTTACAGCTAATATCCACTGGTAGAATTTTGGGGTAATTTCTATATACTATCATATCATCTACAAATAATGATACAATGGCTTCTTCCTTTCCAGTTCCCATCTACTTTATTTACCTTAGTTGTTTTATTACTTGAACAAGAACTTCAAATTCTATTTTGATTTGATATGGAGAAAGTAGACAGCCTTATATTGTTCCTGGTTGTAGTAACAGGAGTAACTCTCCATAGGTTTGTTGTAAATTGCCTTTATCACGTATAGGTATGACCCTGTATCCCTCACCTCATTAAGACTTTTATCATGAATGGGTGTTGGATATTTTCAAAGGCAGTTTTAGCTGTAATAAGATAATTGTGTGGTTTCCTTTCAGTTTATTAATATGGCTGATTACCTTGACAGGTATTTGTATTCTGAACCATCCCTCCGTATATTGTACGAAGGTGACTCGATCATGGTGGGTGACATTTGTGATGCTTTCTTGGGTTCTATTTGCAAGTATTCTATTGTATATTTTTGCATTAATGTTCATGAGGGAAATTTGGTCTATAATTCTCATTCTTTGTGAATCTTTGCGTGGTTTTGGTATCAGAGGTGCGTGTGGCATCAAAAAATGAATTTGTCAATGTTCTTTCTGTTTCTGTTTTATGGAATAATTTGAGAAGTATTGGACATAGGTCTTCTTTGAAAGTCTGGTAGAATTCTGTACTGAAACTACGTTTTTGCGTATGGGGGGGGCAGAGAGATTTTAAATGGCTGCTTGTGTTTATGGGTTTATTTAAATTGTCTATTTGATCATTGTTTAAATTTGGTAAGATGTATTTATCACGAAATTAGTATATTTTGTTTAGATTTTCCAATTTTGTGGAGTACAGGATTTTGATAAATGTTTCTTTGGATTTATTTGATGTCTGTCCTTATGTCTCTGTTTTTATTGTTGATTTTGTTAATTTGTATATTCTTTCTCTGCTTTTAGTTAGTTTGATCAATATATTATAACTTTGTATATCAGAATCAAGTGTTACAGGTACAAAAAGAATATTAATTTATGAAATAAACAAAGTTTAGCTGAGTCTCTGTAGCATACAAATTAAATACATTTAAACATTTTTGATATGTAGTTATATTGTATTAATTATTAGAATCTCAGGACTGAATTAAATATTTAATCAGATTAAATTTGAAATGTGTTTTTGTTTTTATTTATCCTGTTTGTAAAAGTGTGCAAATACATCACACAGGTTAACTCCCATTGCTGCACGTTGCTATGTGTTTATGGATGGAAAACAAATTCAGTGATTATTTTTCTAAAACAAAGAATACACATTTCCTAGTACTGAAAAAAAAGTTTGTCTATCTCATGGATTTTCTCAAAGAATCAACTCTTTGTTTCATTGATTCTTTGTATTGTTCCAATTGTTTCTATTTTATTGATTTAATGTCTTTGATTATATCCTGCCTTCTATTCCTCTTGCATGTATTTGCTTATTTTTGTTCTAGAGATTTCAGTTGGGCTGTTAAGTTGCTAGTATGAGATCTGTTCAATTTCTTTATATGCTTACTTAGTGCTGTGTTCTTTCTTCTTCTTTCTTATTTTCTTTTTTTTTAATCATTTATTTATTAATTTATTTAATTATTTTAAACTCTTGATTTTATCCACCTCCCAGTCTACCCTCTGACTGTTCTACTTCCCATACCTGCTTCCTGACCCATCTCCTCAAGGAAGTCCCCACCCTGACCCTCCACCTCACCAGACCTCTAAACTCCCTGAAACCTCTAGTCTCTTCAGAATTAGGTGCATCTTCACTGACTATACCCAGATCCAATAGTCCTCTGACGAATATGTGTTGGAGGCCTCATATCACCTGGTATATGTTGCTTGGTTGGTGGTCCAGTGTCTGAGAGATTTGGGGGGTCCAGATTAATAGAGACTGCTGGTCCTCCTACAGGGTTGCTCTCCTTAACACCACATTCATGTTCATTGTGTTATTTAATTTTGGGTCCATTCCTTTTCATAGAATTTTAAAAAGTCTTTTATTTCTCTATTTCTGTCTTGACTCAATAGTCAATTGGTAGAGATTTTTTCAGTATCCATGTGTTTGTAAGTTTTTTATTGTTGTTGTTGTTTTTGTATTTAGTGTCCAGTTTTAATCCATGGTGGTCTGATAGAATACAAGTACTTACTTCAATTTTCTTGTAACTGTTGAGACTTGCTCTGCTACGAAGTATGTGATCAATTTCAGAGAAGTTTCCATGAGGTTCTGAGAAGATTATATATATATATATATATATATATATATATATATATATATTTGGTTCACAGAGTTTTCTAGCTCCATTATTTCCTTGCTTAGTTTTTTATCTTGATGACCTGTCCATTGGTGAAAGTGCAGTGTTAAAGTCTCCACTATTAATGTGTGAAGTTCAGTGTAAGCTTTAGTAACACTTCTTTTACAAATGTGGGTGTCCTTTTGTTTGGGGCATAAGTCCTAGGACTTGAGATGCCATTTTGGTGGATTTTTGATAACTATTAAATGTCCTTCTCTGTCACTTGATTAATTTTGATATGAAGTGTATTTTGTTAGATATTAGAATAGCTTTACCAATTTGCTTTTTTTAGTAAATTTGCTTAGAAAACCTTTTTACAACCCTTTACTTTGAAATTTGAGGTTTGTCTCTAGCATGCAGTAGAAAGGAGGATACCAGATGTGTTTCCACTCTGTTTACTTGTGCCTTTTTATTTGGAAATTGAGTCAATTGTTATTGAGCAATATTAATGACCAATGATTTCAAATTTCTAATGTTATTTTCTTATAGTCGTTCTTGTTGGGAGTGGTGGGTTTTGGTGATAGCGGTGCTGGTGCTGCTGTTGCTGGTGCAGCTGCTGCTGCTGGTGGTGTGGTGTGTGTGTTTCCTTTCTTTGGGTTTTGCTGGCTTGAGATTATATATTGCCTGTGTTTTTGTGAGTCTAGTTAACCTACTTGTGTTGGAATTTTCTTCTACTATTTTTCGTTGGGCTGGACTTGTGGATGGATACTCTGTAAATTTGTCTTCATCATGGAATGTCTTGTTTTATGTTTTTAACATATAAGGCCATTGAATTTTTGCTGGGTATATTAGTGTACACTCACATCTGTCGACTTTTAGAATCTACAAAGCATCTATCCAGGCTCTTCCATCCTTTAGAGTCTCTGTTTTGAATTCAGATGTAATTTTAATAGGTTAGCCTTTATGTTACTTAGCCTTTTCCCCTTTTAGCTCCTAATATTTGTTCTTTGTTCTCTATATTTGGTGTTTTGATTATTTTGTAGTATGTGATCTTTTCTTTCTGATCCCCCCCGTGTGTGTCTGTGTGTGTGTGTGTGTGTGTGTGTGTGTGTGTTTGTGTGCTTTGTAAGCTTCTTGTACCTTTTGTTAGTATACAGCCAATCTCATTAGCCTTTTCTCAGAGACCTAGCAGCTGCCTATGTCATCCTCTATTGAACCAAGTGTGTACTGTGCTGGAGATAAAAGGGACCCCAGCCATCTCAGAGTTCTCTCTGCATTCTCTCTCTGCTCCCCATCCATGCTTATTCTCCTTTGTCTCCCTGTCTCCAAGGAGAATTATCTAGCTCATTTTCTGAGACTGGTGAACCAGCCTGAGAGCCTCCTTTTATACATTCTAAATTTGGCATGTAGTGGGTTTATTACATTGGTTGAGAGAGTTATTATTTGAGACAAAACCCTACTAATTTTTATGCATATTCTTCTTTGGGTCAGAAAATTTTTTAGGATCTTGAGCTGGGATTCTTCTCTTTCTTATTTTCTTACTATGCCTAAGTTTGTTCTTTTCATAGTGTTCCAGTTTCCGAGGACACTTTTTGTTGTTGTTGTTGTTAAATTTAACCTTTTTTTTTTCTTGATGAATCTATTTCTTCTAGCATATCTTCATCCCTTAAAATGCTTTCTTTCATTTTTTTTTTGATGATGATGCTTGCATCTGTAGTTCCTGTTCATTTACTTAGTCTTTCTACTATCAGTAGTTCCTCAGTTTGTGCTTTTTAAATTCTTTTTCCGCTTTCCAGTCTTGAAGTATTTCCTTATCCTTTCACCTGTTTTTGTTTAATTGTTTGTTTGTTTGTTTTTCTTGGCTTTCCTGACATTCATTAAAAGATTTATTGACTTTTTCTTTTCTTTCTTTTTTTGGTTTTTCTTTATTTCTTTAAGGATTTTTTTTTTCATTTCTTCTTTAAGCACCTCTATCATCTTCATAATGTAAGTTTTAAGGTAGTTTTCTTGTGCTTCAACTGCATTGATATATTCGGGTCTTGCTGTCATAAGATAGCTGGGCACTGGGGGTATCATATTTCCCTGGCTATCCTTCCTTACATTTGTATTTAGGTGTCTGGGTTTGGGATGATTATAGTTCTAGGTGATGATTTCTATGTTTGTCTCATATAAATGTGTGTTTTGCTCTTTGTTTTGTGTATATTCTTTAACCTTTGACCAGGTTGAGGGCTTGACTTCTGGCAACTTCTTTGGCATTTGATACAGGAGGGAGATATCTGTTCTTGTGACTCATATGTCTTATACCTGATACATGGAATTGGGGTTAGATGCCCAACTAAGAGGCAGGTTATGAGATGAAAGTGGGAAAGTGATAGAATGGGGTTTGGGGAACCAAGTCTAAGGAATGGGGCAGTTCAGCTGGCCAGCTATCACTCACCTGTTCTTCTGACTGGTGTGGCCTGAAACCAAGGACCTCCATAGTTCAGTTTTATGCAGGGTGATGAGTATAGATCTATATGGATTTTCCTACATATAATCATCTAGTTTGACCATTATCATATGTCAATATGCTGCTTTATTATTATTATTTCTTTGTTATCAATAATTAGGTGTCCATGGGGGTGATTACTTATTTAATGGTCTTTAATTAAATTCTGCCTCAAGATCCAGCTATACTATTCTTGGGTATATCTCCAAATTATTCATTTTCTTACTACAAAGGCACCTGATCAACCATGTTCAGAACTGATTTATCATAGTAGCTAGAAATTTGAAACAACATAGATGTCTCTGAGTTGAAGAATGGATAAATATGTGCAAAATTTACCCAATGTTGTATGTATTATTCAGATGTTAAAATGAGAACCATGAAGTTCACAAAAATGTATATAACAAGCAAAAAAATCATCTTACATGAGGTAACTTGAACTGTAAAAGACACAAGTGAATGTATATATTTGCTTGTATGTGGATGTTTGCTATCAAGTCCTTGAAAAGCATGCTATAATCTATATAATCATTAAGATTAGGTACAGGTTAAGAGACAATGGATGATGAATGAATCTAAAAAAAAAGGAACTAGAAGGGCTAATTAAGGATTGATAGAGTTGGAGAGAACAAGAATGAGAAGGACTATCAAACTGGAATTGAAGTAGAGCAAGGTCAAGTGAGGAAATACAAAGAGAGACTCAAACTCAGGACTATTTGAAGGCTCAAATGAAAACCCAATAGAGTAGACTACTCAATTAGAATATATTGTACAAAATATATTGTAAATAAAAAATAAATCTTGCTAAGGATTTATAATGAATATGGCACTTTGTCAGATAACAATATAAATGCAAAAATAGGAAAATTCTAAATGCATCAAAACACCTATTAGATAATGTTTGTAACACCAATTATCATTCATTCCTATACTATTTAACCAAAATTCATAAAAGTGGTTAATTATGCAGGAGTTCTTTCCAGTTTCTTCATGATATGTAGTTTTCAGAGTATTGCCTGCATTCCTCACAAAGAAACAATGCAAAAACACTCAGTGTTCTAATGACTTAGCAAATTCAAGTTGTTTAGTACCATAGAAATTCAACCTGCTTCTAAACTGATCTGTTCTTAAAAGAGAAAACATATTTTCTTATATTTAAAACAAATCATATTAACTTATGATTTAGAATATCAGAATTTTCCACATCAACTATATTTCAGGTGATTTAATTGATATAAATTTTAATAATTACTTGTTAGTTAATTTATCCTTATTCAGACTATTTCATAATACTCTAGAAGTATAAATTTCTCATTCAGTTTTCATTTTAAAACAAGAAAACCTCAATAAGTTATTATTAGTTTCATTTCTTGCATACTGTGATGATGATAACAAATTCTTTTATTTAAATAAACAGCATTTTCTGAGCTATTCCAGTTTCAGTTTCACATTAGTACCTTTTATTTTGCAAATATAGGGAAGGTTGATAATTTTAAAAACTACGCCCTAGAATAAAAGTGACATGTTTGAAATTGGGAGAACATTCCTGTGAATAATAAATATTTTGAGATATATTGTTGTCATAGAAGATCTTCTCTGTAAACATTCCTCTTATTTTGTATAGGAGTAGTTTCTAAATAAATTACATACTATGAAACTTATATCATATTTTCTATCTTAGAAGCCTTTGTCAGAATTTTTTTCTATGATAAGTAACAGTCATAGAATACTCCTATAATATTTGGTTACAAATTAAAATGAATCCTGTATCACTCCCAGTTTTTTTACATTTAAATAAATTTCAATATGATTTAGCATTCATTATTACTTTTGTCAGGAGCCAAGTTTTATGAATTAAAAATAGTCTATGGTTTACGTACTTTATATTTTTAGTTTATTTCCTCTCATAATTACTGTCAAGATATAAGATTTATTATTAGAAGAATAAACAGATTTTCTATTGAGAAAATAAAATTCTTTACTTATTGGCATTTAGAGAATTTTAATTATATCTTTTGAAACTTTACCCTTTCTTTTCTTTTAAAGGAGATCTCGTTATTTAGCCTGGATTGTCCTAGATATTCCTCTGCAGTTCAGATCATACTTGAATTCAAATTGATTCTCTTGTCTCAGACTCTGTCTCTTAGAATTACACACATGTGCCATCATATTAAACTTAAGTTTTTATCCTGTAAAATACAATGTAGTCTATGAAGAATCTACCATTCATTCATCAAATATTGTTATTTTATATCTATAAAGTTATACCAAATAACTAACACACAGGCTATCCAAATAAAATGATCAATGATATGGTGATTTACTAAGATATATTCTTTACTTCTCTGTATTAGCTATTGTTTATCTTTTGATGATAATTTATCAGATTTATATTTGTAGATTTGAACAATTATTTCCATAATGATTTTTAAAACTCTAATGTACTTGCCAGGGAACACTTAATCCATAAATTTACTTAAGTTTCAACATACTACTATTATTCTGCTAAATGAACCTAGAAGTAAACCAATTCCTGATGACTTGTTATTATAGCTACAGACAAATGTATGTCTCACACCTCAACTGAGAAGCTTTCTTTGCAATAGGTATTGATAAACACACAAATGCTCAATGTGCTGAGATCAGAATGAAGAATGATCAACCTTAAATGGAACCTCTCTACGGCACTCTTTCTTTCCTCCAAAGGCTCAGGGATCATGATGGAACAGGGGTCAGAAATTGGGCAAAGGCAAAGGTATGATGAGCAAAAGCAAAGATTTTGTGGATACAGCAGAGCGTCTGTCATGGATTCATGGAGGCTGTAACAACATGCAGAAGACTTGTGAAGACTTAAGACAGAATACAAGAATGGAAGGAACAGGAGAGCAAGAAGATCAAGGACTAAAGATGCAATCACAGATGGTCTGGCTAGGTCTTCTGCATATATGCTGTGGTAGTTTAGACTAGAATTTTTGGAGTGCTCCGAACAGTGGGGCAAGAATGTCTCTGACACTTTTGCCTATTCATAGGACCCTTTTCCTAGTACTAGATTGCTTTGTCCAGGCTTGATATGAGGATGTGTGCCTAGTCTTATTGTAACTTACTATGTAGTGTTCCATTGCTCTCACTGGGAGGCCTATTCTTTTCTGAAGAAAAATGAAGTAGCAGTGGACTCAGGGAGGAAGAGATGTGGGACTAGACTGAATGGAGAGAGGAGGATACAGTAAAGATTTATTTTACTAGAGAAGAACTTTAAAAAGAAGAAGTCCCATCCCTAGCAGAAGGGTTATTGACATCTACTAGGTGCTGGTGTATGGAAAGAAAATTTTCTTTGCAGGAGTGATCCCTACAGGCACACCATTTGCCTAGGCAAAACCCACACCCAGGAGAGTATAGGCAGCACAGTTAGTTTTGGTTGGTTGGTTGGTCAAGTGTAACCTTATTTAGCTGAACTCCCAAATCCTTTTGAGAACAAGTTCACAAGAAAGTAGTTGGTGTCTGTTCTAAGAATGCTAATTCAAAGATGCAATTAGAGCAGCTTGGGTTTATTTATTTCCTTCATTTCTGAGACTCCTGTAGCCTCACTGATCCATTATAAGAAGTCACATTGTAGGATGTGAATCAATGAGACAAAATTTCATGTTTCAGATTTCAAATATAATTAATAATTTGACTTGTAAAGGGAAGATTTGTTAAGCATTGAAGGAATTAAATATTAATCAGTAGCTTGTTCTACCTTCTTGTTTCTCTGGGAGAATACTGTGATATGAATGTACTTTTGCTTACAATAGTCTATCTGACAAGATATGACACAAAAATATTTTCCTTATAAGTCTAGCTCAGAAGGCCGTTCATGGAGAAAATGGAAATTTTATTTTACTTACCTCTATAGCCACTGAAAAAATCCCTGCCATATTTTTATTTCTTGTGTTCTATAATAAATGAATTTTTTTATACTGATAAGAGAAGTAGACCTATTCCATACTTTTTATTCAAAGGAACAATGTAAACACTGTGCACAGTGTAAATGAGTAACATTATAATAGCATTCTGAAGATCTGCTTGAGTAAACTGGTGTTAACTCAGGGCACCAGAAATAAGACCAAGACAATGGTAGTCATGCATTGTTTTGTTGTGATGTAGAAGAATAATATGTATGTCCTGAATTTCAAAAGAACAGTCTTTACAATGGAAGATAAGCCACAGGAGTCTATTTATGCACTGTACTCAGGAAAAGGTTTTGTGAGAGCCTTAAGACTACCTTGTGATTGTACTCAGGACTACTCTGTTCCCAGAGTATCAAACTAAGTATTATCAAACTAAGACGTAGATCAAAAAGAGGGCAAAACAACATATAGAATTGAAAACGTGACAGAACTAACAAATGATCAGTGGACTGGCTTAACAGAAGAGTAACTGTGATATTGTACACAATAAGAAACATAAAATCAGTAAGATCAGTACACTTTGAGGTAAAGAAATAAGCAATCAAATAAGTAAAGAAAATAAACAATGAAAAGCTTCACACAGCTGTAAGACAAGAATTAAAGATTAAACAAAGAATCAAAATCTCAACACTTCTTAACATCACAGTCTCATAGAGAATGGGTTAAGAGACAATAGAGAATATTTGTTCTATATTGAATAAATGAAGACTGAACACTTTTCACATTTGGCAAAGACAGAAAACTGGAGGTTTAAAAATAATGAGAATATACGATGCCAAAAATTTATAAAGGTATATGATTAGTCATAACATAATTAATTATGCCAACAAAAGGAAGAAAAATCATTAAAGGATTATATTATAAATTTTCACTTACTTTCAAAAGAATATAATGAATATTTCATGGGAAATTATCAAAATCAGAAGCGAAGAATTGCAGAACATTTTCATGTTTTGAAAGAAAAACACTAGAAATCCATAGCATCCATACAGAGTAAAACTGACATGTTTGTTCAGATGTTCTCAGGGAAAGATAAGATCATATTACATACAGACAAAATGAAATAAAAACAATAGAAAGATAGCTTGACTCATAAAAGAGAGTATTTTTCACAAGTATTTCATATCAAAAATAATTCTTAAAATTTGGAATAAGATGAGAACATATGGAAAAGAAAATTCCATAATATTCTTGGTGGAGAATAAGTTATTGGAAGCCAAATATACATTTTCTTTTTCTTTCTTACTTTTTTGTTTATTATTTTTCCTACTTTATTTACATTTCAAATGTTTCCCCCTTTTCAGATCTCCCCTTTGGAAACTACCCATTTCCTCCACCCTTCCCCTACCACTATGGGGGTATTGTCCCACCCACCCACCCAACCACTCTCATCCTCCCTCCTTGGCATTCTCCTCTACTGGGGGATCTAACACCCTCAGGCCCAAGGGCCTCACCTTCCCCTAATGGCTAACAAGACTCTCCTCTGTCATATATGTGGCTAGCACCATTTGTCCCTCAATGTGTATTCTTTGGTTGGTGATTCAGTCTCCAGGAGAATCAGGGGTTCAAGTCAGTTGCCAGTGTTGCTGCCTCCCTGGGGATAAAAACTCCCTCAGCTCCTTCAGTCCCTTCTCCAAGTCCTACATCTGGGACCTCACATTCCGCCCTACTGTTGCTGTGAAATGGCTGTTGGGTATTTCAAACTTTTGGGCTAATAACCATTTCTCAGTGAATACATACCACTTTCATTCTTTTGTGACTGCGTTACCTCACTCAAGATAATATTTTCAAGATCCATCCATTTGTGAATTTCATGAAGTCATTGTTTTTAGTAGTTGAGTTGTATTCCATTGTGTAAATGTAGCACATTTTCTGTATCCATTCTTCTCTGGAGGGACATCTGGGTTGTTTACAGCTTCTGGCTATTATAAATATGACTGCTTTGAACATAGTTGAACATATATCTTTATTACATGTTGGAGCATCTTCTGGGTATATGCCCAGGAGTGGAATAGCTGGATCCTTATTTAGTATTATGTTCATTTCTCTGAGGGTCAGCTAAACTGATTTCCAGAGAGTTGTATCAGCTTGCAATTCCACCAGCAATGGAGGAGTGTTCCTCTTTCTCCATGTCCCGCCAACATCTGCTATCACCTGAATTTTTGATTTTAGCCATTCTGACTGGTGTGAGGTGAAATCTCAGGGTTGTTTTGATCTGCATTTCCCTGATGCTTAAGGATGTTGAACATTTCTTTAGGTGCTTCTCGGCCATTTGAGTTTCCTCAGTTAAGAATTCTCTGTTTAGCTATTTTCCCCATTTTTTGATAGGGTTATTTGGATCTCTGGAGTCTAGCTTCTTGAGTTCTTTGTATACATTGGATATTAGCCCTCTATCAGATATAGGATTGGTAAAGATCTTATCCCGTTCTGTATGTTGCCATTTTGTCCTATTTACAGTGTCCTTTGCCTTACAGAAGCATTGTAGTTTTATGAGGTTCCATCTGTTGATTCATGATCTTAGAGCACAAGCCATTGGTGTTCTGTTCAAGAACTTTTCCCAGTGCCCTTATGTTCGAGACCCTTCCCCACTTTCTCTTCTATAAGATTCAGTGTATCTGGTTTTATATGGAGGTCCTTGATCCACTTGGACTTGAGCTTTGTACAGGGAGATAGGAATGGATCAATTCGCATTCTTCTACATGTAGACCGCCAGTTGAACCAGCACCATTTGTTGAAGATTCTGTCTTTTTTCCACTGGATGGTTTTAGCTCCTTTGTCAAAGATCAACTGACCATATGTGCGAGGGTTCATTTCTGGGTCTTCGATTCTATTCCATTGATCTACCTGCCTGTCACTGTACCAATACCATGCAGTTTTTATCACTACTGCTCTGTAGTACAGCTTGAAGTCAGGGAGGCTGATTCCCCCAGACGTCCTTTTATTATTGCGTATAATTTTTGCTATCCTGTGTTTTTTGTTATTCCATATGAATTTGAGAATTGCTCTTTCTAAGTCTATAAAGATTTGAGTAGGGATTTTGATGGGGATTGCATTGAATCTGTATATTGCTTTCTGCAGGATGGCCATTTTAACTATATTAATCCTGCCAATCCATGAGCATGGGAGATCTTTCCATCTTCTGAGATCTTCTTCAATTTCTTTCTTCAGAGACTTGAAGTTCTTGTCATACAGATCTTTCACATGTTTGGTTAGAGTCACAGCAAGATATTTTAAATTGTTTGTGACAATTATGAAGGGTGTCATTTCCCTAATTTCTTTCTCAGTCTGTTTATCCTTCGAGTATAGGAAGGCTACTGATTTGCTTGAGTTAATTTTGTATCCAGCCACTTTGCTGAAGTTGTTTATCAGCTGTAGTAGATCTCTGGTGGAGTTTTTTGGGTTACTTAAGTATACCATCATATCATCTACAAATAGTGATGTTTTGATTTCTTCTTTCCAATTTGTATCTCTTTGACCTCCTTTTGTTGTCTGCTTGCTCTAGCTAGAACTTCCAGTACTATATTGAATAAGTAGGGAGAGAGAGGGCAGCCTTGTCTAGTCTCTGATTTTAGTGGGATTGCTTCGAGTTTCTCTCCATTTAGTTTGATGTTGGCTACTGGTTTGCTGTATATTCCTTTTACTATGTTTAGTTATGCTCCTTGAATTCCTGAACTTTCCAAAACTTTTATCGTGAAGGGATGTTGAACTTTGTCAAATGCTTTTCAGCATCTAACGAAATGACATGTGGTTTTTTTTTTCCGAGTTTGTTTATGTAGTGAATTACATTGATGATTGTTCTGGGTGTTGAACAATCTCTGCATCCCTGGGATGAAGCCTACTTGATCATGGTTAATGATGGTTGTGATGTGTTCTTGGATTCAGTTTGCAAGAATTTTATTGAGTATTTTTGCATCGATATTCTTAAGGGAATTTGGTCTGAAGTTTTCTTTTATTGTTTGGTCTTTGTGGGACTTTGGCATCAGTGTAACTGTGGCCTCATAGAATGAATTGGTTAGTGTTCCTTTCGTTTATATTTTGCAGAATAGATTGACGAGTATTGGTATTAGGTCTTCTTTGAAGGTATGACAGATTTCTGCACTGAACCCATCTGGTTCTGGGATTTATTTGGTTGGGAGAGTTTTAATGATGGCTTCTATTTCTTTGGGGGTTATGGGACTGTTTAGATGGTTTATCTGATCCTGATTTAACTTTGTGTCTAGAAACTTGTCCATTTCCTCCAGATTTTCCAATTTTGTTGCATATAGGCTTTTGTAGTAGGATCTGATGATTTTTTTAATTTCCTCAGAGTCTGTTGTTATATTTCCCTTTTCATCTCTAATTTTATTAATTTGGATACTGTCTCTGTGCCCTCTGGTTAGTCTGGCTAAGGGTTTATCTATCTTTTTGATTTTCTCAAAGAACTAGCTCTTGGTTTTGTTGATTCTTTGTATAGTTATTTTAGTTTCCACTTGGTTGATTTCAGCACTTAATTTGATTATTTCCTGCCTTCTACTCCTCTTGGGTGTATTAGCTTCTTTTTGTCCTAGAACTTTTATATGTGCTGTTAAGCTATTAGTGTATGCGCTCTCCAGTTTCTTTTTGAGTCATTCAGAGCTATGAGTTTTCCTCTTAACACGGCTTTCATTGTGTCCCATAGGATTGGGTAACTTGTACTTTCATTTTCATTAAATTCTAGGAAGTCTTTAATTTCCTTCTTTATTTCTTCTTTGACCAAGTTATCATTGAGCACAACATTGTTCAGCTTCCATGTATATGTGGGCTTTCTGTTGTTGTTGTTGCCATTGAAGACCAACCTTAATCAGTAGTTATCTGATAGGATGCATGGGATTATTTCAATTTTCTTATATCTGTTTTGTGACCCATTATATGATCAGTTTTGGAGAATGTACCATGAGGTGCTGAGAAGAAGGTATATTCTTTTGATGTAGGAGGAAATGTTTTATACAAATCTGTTAAACCCATTTAGTTCATAGCATCTCTTAGTTTCACGTGTCTCTGTTTAGTTTATGTTTCTAAGATCTGTCCATTGTTGATAGTGGGGTGTTGAAGTGTTCCACTATTATTGTGTGATGTGCAATGTGTGCGTTGAGCTTTAGTAGAGTTTCATTTATGATTGTGGTAGTTCTTGCATTCGGGGCATAGGTGTTCAGAATTGAGAGTTCTTCTTGTTAGATTTTCCCTTTGATGTGTATAAAGTGTCCTTCCTTATTATTATTTTTTTTTTTTGATGAATTTTGGTTGAAACTCAATTTTATCAGATATTAGAATGGCTACTCCAGCCTGTTTCTTTGGGCCATCTGCCTGGAAAATTGTTTTCCAGCATTTTACTCTGAGGTAGTGTTTGTCCTTAACACGGAGGTGCATTTCCTGGATGCAGCAAAATGCTGGGTCCTGTTTATGGATCCAGTCTTTCAGTCTATGTCTTTTTATTGAGGAATTGAGACCATTGATATTAAGAGATATTAAAGAATAGTGATTCTTGTGTTCTGTTATTTTTGATGTTGCTTATATGTTTGTGTAACTTCTTTTGAGTTTGTTGAAAGATTACTTTCTTGCTTTTTCTTGAGTATAGTTTCCCTCTTTCAGTTGGCGTATTCCATGTATTATTCTTTGTAGGGCTGGGTTTGTGGAAACATACTGTGCAAATTTGGATTTGTCATAGAATATTTTGGTTTCACCATCTATGATTATTGAGAGTTTTGCTGGGTATAGCAGCCTTGGCTGGCATTTGTATTCTTTTAGAGTCTGTATGAGATCTGTCCTGGATCTTCTAGCTTTCATAGTGTCTGGTGAGAAGTCTGGTGTAATTCTGATAGGTCTGCGTTTGTATGTTACTTGCCCTTTTCCCCTTACTGCTTTTAATATTCATTCCTTGTTTTGTATATTTGGTGTTTTGACTATAATGTGACGGGAGAAATTTCTTTTCTGGTCCAGTCTATTTGGTGTTCTGTAGGTTTCTTGTATATTTATGTTCATCTCTTTCTTTTGGTTAGGGAAGTTTTCTTGTATAATTTTGTTGAAGATATTTACTGGTCCTTTAAATTGGCAATCTTCACTTTCTTCTATATCCTCAGGTTCTGTCTTCTCATTGCATCCTGGATATCTTGTTTGTTTTCGGTTAGGAACTATTTGGATTTTGTGTTTTCTACGACGGTTGTGTCTGTATTTTCTGTGGTATCTTCCACACCTGAGATTCTTTCTTTCATCTCTTGTATTCTGTTGGTGATGCTTGCATCTATGACTCCTGATTTCTTTCCTATGTTCTCTAACTCCAGGGTTGTCTCCCTTTGTGTTTTTTTATTGTTCCTATTTCTATTTTTAATTCTTGAATGGTTTTGTTCATTTGTTTGATTGTGTTTTCCTGTAATTCTCAAAGAATTTTTGTGTCCTCTTTAAGGGTTTCCAGTTGCTTACCTGTGTTCTTTTGTATTTCTTTAAGGGAGTTATTTATTTCCCTTTTAAAATCTTCTATCATTCTCTTGATAGGTGATTTTAAGTCTGAATCTTCCATTTCTGGTATGTTGTGGTATCCAAGGCTGGATGTGTTCTAATGAAGCTAAGTAGTCTTGATTTCTGTTCTTTTGTTCTTTCCCTTGCCTTTCACCATCTGTTTATCTCTGGTGTTAGCTGTTCTTTCTCTCTCTGCCTGTGGCTTGTCTTTCCTTCAAGCCAAGATGTCAATATTCCTGGGCAACCAGTTCTCTCTCCTGGCTGTTCTTCAGACTCTGTGTCTGGAGCCCTCCTGTTGCTAGCTTTTCCACACATGTGGGTGGCTCACTTTCTTCCTGAGCTGTTTGGCTATGGAGGCCTGGTGGTCCAGTAATTTGTCTCCTGCCACAGGTGGAAGCTTGTCTGCTCTTACCTCCCAGCTTTTCCTCAGTCCCTGTGTCTGGTTTAATGTGCTGTGTCATGAACAAAGAAAGGAATACAGAAAAGAGGAGTTTGGGTATGAGTATTATATAGCTTAGATATTAGAGGAAACAAAATAACCAGAGACAAATAAATCATTATTGGGCCATGAAAAAAAATAATAAATAAAAAACTACATTACCCATTAGAAGTATGATCTTCAATATGTGCTAAAGCAATCTAGAGTTTACATAAAGAAAATGCATTCTGACACAACTGAAAATCAAAACATGACAATGATAGCTAAGAATTTGAACATTTTTTTTCTTCCAGCAATAGATAGCACCTCTTGAGAAAAATCAGGGGGTAAAAGTAAGCACATGATTAACAAAGTTGAATCCTATAAATCTTTCGCTTCTACTCAATAGAATGTCCGAATTCTAAACACCTGTGAGGAACTCAATAAATAAACCATATTCTTGCCCATGGAGAGATTCCAAAAAATTAAAAATAAATCATAAGTTGTACAGTAGGTTCATTGGTGAGTTAAGGAATCAAACACAAAGCAAGGGGCAAAAATACTAGTGATTACTAACTGTGAGAAAATTAAACTGTACACATCTGAATAAATCCATGTTTAAAAAAATCAAAGAAAATACTAAACTAAAAAGAAAGTAAAAATGGAAACAAAAAATGTGGAAAGTTTCTAAAGAATTTTTTATTGTAGAAATTTATATTACTATATTAACAGGTAATTTTTTTGTGTACCTCTCGTTTTTCTCATGTACTCATTCACTGTCAGTGACTCTCATAATCTTTCTGTCTCCTCTTCTATGTGATACCTGAGTTTGAAAGAAGAGGGTGTGTCTTAGGTTTTTTTTTATTACTGCTATAAAATAGTGTGACCAATGGCATCTTGAGGAGGAGGGATTTATTTGGCGTGCATTTCCATATCTAAAGAAGTCAGGGCAGGAAACTCAAGGCAGGAACCTTCAGGTAGGAACTGAAGTAAAGGTTATAGAGGTATAGTGCCTACTTCTTTCCTTTCAATGGTTCGATCAGATCAGATTCTAGTAAAATTGAGGACCATCACCTCAGGGTAGCACCACCCCCAGTGAGCCCTTCAACATAAAACATGATCTAAAAAATGCATGTTTGACTTGCTTATAGGCCAATATTAGTGTGGCAGTTTCTCAATTAAGGTTCAAGCTAGGCCAGAGCTGGTCCAATACAGATGTAGATGTACACAGCCAAACATTGGACTAAGTACTGGGATCCCAAAGGGGAAGTTAGGGCAAGGAGCAAAGGAGCTGAAGGGGTTTGCAGCTTCATAGGAAAAACAGCAATATCAAACAACCAGTGCCCCCAAAGCTCCCAGGGACTAAACTACCAACAAAGTGTGCACAAGGGGTACTCATGGCTCCAGATGGATATGTAGTAGAGGATGGCCTTATCTGGCATCACTGGGAACTGAGTCCCTTGGTCCTGTGGAGCTTGATGACCCAGGATAGGGGAACTCTAGGCCACTGAGGCAGGAGTGGGTGGGTAGGTGAGGACGCACCCTCGTAGAGGCAGGGAGAGGAAGGAGGGCATAGAGGGCTTGTGGAAGGGAAACTGGGAAGGAGGATAACATTTAAAATGTAAATAAATAAAATTCTTTCGAGGATATGTCTATGTGTGGTTCCAAATTCTGATTCTTCCCTTGGGTTGTCCAGTTGGCACTTCACATCTTGTGGAAAAGAATGATGTGGTGCCTGAAACAGGTGGGTCTTTAGGATCTCAGTCTGATTATTTCCAGTGGTCAGTGGGAGGCAGCGGGTAAGGGAATTGGGGGGTGTGCATCACCACAGATTTTAGCCTTCTAGATCTTTTAGATGATATTCAGTGTAACAGCTCTCTTAGATGATATTCAGTAAAAGACCACGTGCTCATTATTTGGGATGAAGGAAGGCCATACATACCTTGGAAAGTAGGAAAGGGGTTTATTCCCTAGGGTGAATGTACATACAATATTAGGAATGCCTCATATGGGAGGGGGATGCAAATGTTTATGTGACATGTTCTTATGAGGAGAAAGAGGATTGAACCTATCATTTTGCCATGGTTTACATGACCTTACACAGGTAGAAGATGTGGGGGTCAGCATTTACAGATATGTTCACAAATGGAAGGAAGTCTTACTGGGAAAGGGAGTCCTCCATTTTGTGCTGAGCTCAGGGAGCTGTCTGATCATAGTAGACTACAACCTTAATAGTTCTGTTTTCAAACATCTAGATGTGTGTCATATTGATAAAAACAAACCAGAACAGTGTATGATATTAATGTCTGTCTTAAGGATTTGTATTCTGTACTCTCTTATTTTCTGTGCTTTGATTAATTATGAGTCTCTGCTTTAATTTCCATATATTGCAGAAAGATGTTTCTTTGTTATGAGTTGACTGATGAACTAATATATGGTTATGATTATACATCACTAGGTTATAGACATGTTTGTTTTAGATACAGTGTCTCATGAAGCTTATGATCACCTCAATATTCATGTACAACAAAACATACTTGAGCTTCTCATCATTGTGCCTCTATATTCTGAATGCTGGGGTTATAGGCAGTATCACACCAGATGTGAGCAACACTGATAAAATGATCTTCTACTCTGTGATGGTTTGAATATGTTTGGCATAGGATGTGGCACTATTAGGAGACCTTGTTAGAGTAGGTGTGGCCTTCTTGGAGTAGGTGTGTCATTGTGGGCATAGGCTTTAAGACCCTTGTTCTAGCTGCTTGGAAGACAGTCTTCTCCTAGCTGCCTTCAGAACATGAGGTGGAACACTCAACTCCTCCAGCCCCATGTCTTCCTGGACTCTGCCATGCTCCTACCTTTATGATAATGGACTAAACCTCTGAACCTGTGAGCCAGGCCCAATTAATTGTTGTCCTTTATAAGAATTGCCTTGGTGATAGTGTCTGTGAACAGCAATAAAACCTTAACTAAGAAAATTTCCAAGCAAATATGGGACCATTTTAAATAAATACTATAAGTACTCCTTTAAAATCACCTTAGAAAATGAAGATCAAATGAATTCAAAGGAAAATAATGAAATAATGATGATGAAGAGCAAAACCCATACAAAGTTAAATATGAAAATAAGAATGGAAATTAGACTAAAAAGCTATTTCTGTAAGAAGAAATTCAAATTTCCAAACCTATATCTAGACTGACAAAAATAAAATAACCTATTAGACCTGAGTAACAATGAAAAGGGCAAGGCGAAAAGCTTGGTCAGCATTAATGAAATTCAATTTATAACTTAAGAACTCCTAAAATAATATTAGCCTTGAAGAATTTGTAATTGCTTGGCTGATTCCAGCTCCAGACAGGTTTGAAACCAAAAGGAGTCATGTGGAATCTTCGAAAGAAGACTTGGAGAAGGGCAGGTCACACACTTTGGTATTGAGACGATTCAGGCCACCTTTATTTATACATTTATTTTTCACAGTTGAAAAGGTTTAACCTTTATCTCCTCACATACAATCTCTTTTAAGAACTTTCTAGTTTTAACAATCATGGGCACACTGTATGTTTTCCCTTCCTTCCTCTCAATCACTTACAGTTTCCTGATAATCTATGATCTGTAATAGGAAAAAGGAAATAGCCTCAGCAAGCAATTAATATGTAACCCAGCACATTGGTACATAACCAAGTGACTAGGGTTAATAACAATTGCGGTTGCAGTATAGAGAAGTGACAGACTATGTACCAAGTAAACTCTGATTTAATTATTGACAAATAGTATCTTCCCATATTCTATTCACAAGACCTAATTCCTGTAAGGCCAAGACCTCTCAGCAAATTAGTAGTAACCTGAGTCAATTGGTCCTCTTGCTTGTTTGACCTCTGGATATCCCTGTTAAGTTTGGAATCAATGAGCCAGCAAGACTTTCTTACTATTTTTGATAATCATCTAGCTGTCAGAACCAAGTTAAAATTCAGAGAGAACATTGGGAAATTAGCTGATGTACCCATACCAGGCCCTCATGTTGACATTATAAATAACAAACATAGGAGAAGTGATATGTTCCATTCATACAATCCTCAGAGACAAACATGAATGAATCACAGTCTGATTCTGGGAAAACATCTGTCACAGACAAGTGAAAGAAAAAAGGCTAATAGCAAAGCCAAAAATGCAGAGCAAAATCAAACTAAGTAATCCCTCTGGAAAGGCCAGGATATTTTGCACAAATATCCCCACAAGTCCTTGCCATGTGGGGAACCAAGTCTTCAGGCATTGCCATAAGAAGAACGAACTGTATTACCATCATGCAACTATTCCAGAAAAGGCTTGGCTACCACCAATATCTGCACACAGATTCTATGTTCACTATAGACTCCAATATCAACATTATCCGGAGACCATAAAAAGTGCCAAAGTAATTAGAGACCGATGTCTCTCATAAACATAAATGCAAAATTACCCAACAATATTAGCAACCAGACTCTATTAAGACAGGAAAAAGACTCACCATTGAGTAACACAAAATTTCACTAAAAATCCCTCACAAATGTAACACAAATGTAACAAATGTAATATTTATGAATATTCTAAAGAAGTGAACCCTGTGATGTTATCAGTTTCTATAGAAAGACATCTGAAATATCGCAGCACCTATTTGAGGTTAAATTCCTTGGCAACTTGAAAATGGAGCAGAACTGTGTCCATTTAATAAAATGTATTTAATATAGCAAGAAAACTTTTATCTAATAACATTTCTAATATAAAGAAAGAACCCCTTCCCAAATATTAGTAATAAAGAAAGGTGTCTACTCTCATTAAATTATTCATCTACTTATTCAAACCTGTAAACTGAACTTCAAGCTAATATATTAGGACATTAGGGTTGTTTCCAGCTTCTGGCTATCACAAATGAGGCTGCTATAAACATAGTGAAACATGTGCCCCTGTAGCATAGTAGGGTATCTTGGGTATATGCCCAAGAGCTTGGTTTTCAGGTTGATCTATTTCCAATTTTCTGAGGAAACTTCTGATTGATTTCAAGAGTGGTTGTACCAGTTTGGAATCCCACCAGCAATGGAGGAGTGTTCCTCTCTCTCCACATCCTTACCAACATGTGTTGTCACCTGAGTTTTTAATCTTAGCCATTCTGATTGGTGTAAGGTGGAATCTCAGGGTCATTTTGATTTGCATTTCCCTGATGAGTAAGGACTTTGAACATTTCTTTAAGTGTTCCTCAGCCATTCAAGATTCCTCTGTTGTGAATTCTCTGTTTAGTTCTATACCCCATTTTTGATTGGGCTCTTTGGTTTCTTGGTAGTTAATATCTTGAGTTCAGATGTGGGGTTAAAGAAGAATTTTTCCCAATCTGTAGGTTGCAAATTTGTCCTATTTGTTATGTCATTTGCCTTACAGAAGCTTTCCAGTTTCATGAGGTCCCATTTATCAATTCTTGATCTTAGAGCCTGAGCCATTGGAGTTCTGTTTAGGAAATTTCTCCCTGTGCCAATGAGTTCAAGGCTTTTCCCCACTTTCTCTTCTATTAGATTCATTGTACCTGTTTTTATGTTGAGTTCCTTGATCCACTTGGACTTGAGCTTTGTTCAAAGTGACAAATATGGATCTATTTTTATTTTTCTATATACAGACTGCCAGTTAGACCAGCACCATTTATTGAAGATGTTTTTTTTTTCTATTGTAAATTTTTGGCTTCTTTGTCAAAGATCTGTAAGTTTGTTGTTTTCTTTCTGCCTCTTCAATTCTATATCATTGATCAATGTATCTCTCTGTACAAGTACTATGTTGTTTTTATCACTATTGCTCTGTAGTACGGCTTGAGGTCAGGGATGGAGATTTCCCCCAGAAGTTCTTTTATTGTTAAGAATCATTTCAATATTCTGGAATTTTTGCTTTTCCAGATGTATTTGAGAATTGCTCTTTCCATGAAAGAAAGAATAAATGGATACAGAAAATATGGCTTATTTACAAAATGGTATACTAAGCAGCTATTAAGAATGTGGACATCATGAATTTGGCAGGCAAATGGATGGAACTAGAAAATATAACCCTGAGTGAGGGAACCCAGACGCAAAAAGATATGCACGGTATGTACTCACTAATAAGTGGATATTAGCCGAATATACCAAATTCCCAGGATATAATCCATAGAACTCAAGATGGGTAACAAACCCAAGGTTCCCAGGTGAGGATGCCTCAATCCCACTTGGGAGGAAGATATAAGCAATCACAAGGTTAAGAGGAGGGAGGGAGGGACCTGGATGGGAAAGGCGACAGGGAGCTGAAGAGAGGAACATAATCAGGCATGGGTGGGGGCAGGACTAAAGCCCTGAGGTCCAGCAAAAAGAATCAAAACAGGCAATCTTGGGAGGTATGAGGTAGAGGGGACTCTTTAGAATGTACCAGAGACCTGGGATATGAGAGACTCTCAGGACTCAAAGGGAGGGATCTTAGATGAAATATCTTACAGTGGGAAGAAGAAACTTGGAGAGTTCACCTCCAGTAAAATGTCAAGGAATCAAGTGGAGTGATGGGGTTGCCATCCCATAGTTAAAAAGTCAGAATTGTTTCTGCCTGAAAGAAAAGTAAGAACAAAATTGTAGAAAAGCCTGAGGAAAATGAGGTCTAGTGACAGGCTCAAATTGAGATGCAGCTGGAGGGTGAGGGGGGAGAAGGCCTGTGGTGTGCTTACAAAAATGGGTCTATCAGGACTGCCCTATGAAAGGCCCAACAGGCCCCTGAAAGAATCAGGTGCAGATATTCATACCCAACCAATGGACAGAAGCTGATGACCCTTGTGTTTGAATTAGGGGAAAGCTGGAAGAAGCTGAGGAGGAGGACAACCACAGAGGAAGACCAGCAGTCTCAACTAGCCTGGACCCCCGAGATCTCTCAGACACTGAGCCACCAACCAGGCAGCATACACCAACTGATATGAGGCCCCAAAACATACACAGCAGACGACTGCTGGTTCAGGACTCAGTCAGAGAAGACATATCTAACCCTTGAGAGTCTTGTGGCCCCAGGGAGTGGGGATGTCTGGTGGGGTGGG
Source organism: Rhynchomys soricoides (assembly GCA_019843965.1). NCBI lineage: Eukaryota > Metazoa > Chordata > Mammalia > Rodentia > Muridae > Rhynchomys > Rhynchomys soricoides. Next base: position 20,916,863 of record JADRCH010000012.1, read on the forward strand.
ATGGTGGGGACATCCTCTTGGAGACAGGGGTTGAGGGGTGGGGAGGAAGTGTGGGATGTGAAACAGTTAGAAGATGGGCCAGGAGGGGGAAAAGTCTGAACAGTTAATAAAATATTAAAAAACAAAACCCACAAAAAACCAGAATGCTACAGGCAAATAAAGAAGTGAATAAACACATACAAAAAGCTAATAGATTGGCTCTAACATGCTCAGAATCATAGGATCAGAGGTGAGGAGGACTTAACATCTGTCCCAACATTGGGAGTAACTGGGACTAGCGGGACCCAGGGACCCAGGAACTTCACCAGACCAGTGGCACACACTCTTTCTGGTCTGGGCAGCCTCAGCCAGTCCCTCAACACCCAAAGGAAGTTCAACTCCCAAGTGCTCTAACATGCCCAGGATCCCAGAATCACAAGATTCCAGGAGCTTGGTCACACCAGAATCTCAAGGTCACTGAGGCAGCTTGATTCCCAGGAGCTCTGTCACACACAGAATCTCAGGATCACAGGATCCCAAAATCACAGGATCCCAGAGACAGTTGACATCTGAGAAGTTCTGACACAACCAGGATCACAGGAAGAACAGGCTCCAGCCAGATATATAGAGGGTTGGTAGCACTAGAGATAACCAGATGGCAGGAGGCAGGTAGAAGAACATAAGCAACAGAAACCAAGGTTACCCAGCATCATCAGAACCCAATTCTCCCACCAAAACAAATGCTGGATACACCATCACAATGGAAAAGCAAGATTCGGATCAAAAACCACTTCTCATGATGATGACAGATGATTTTAAAGAGGTCATAAATAACTCCCTTAAGGAAATACAGGAGAACACACACAAACAGCTAAAAGCCCTTAAAGAGGAAACACAAAATCACTTAAAGAATTACAGGAAAAAACAATCAAACAGGTGAAGGAATTGAAGAAAACAATCTGGGATCTAAAAATGGAAACAGAAAATCACAGAGTGAGATAATGAGAGGGATTGAAAACCTAGGAAAGAGATCAGAAGTCATAAATGCAAGCATCACCAACAAAATGAAAGAGAGAGAATATCAGGTTCAGAAGATACCAGAGAAAACAATGACACAGGAGTCAAAGAAAATGCAAAATGCTCCTAACACAAAACATCCAGGAAATCCAGGACACAATGAAAAGACCAAACCTAAGGATAATAGATATAGAAGAGAGCGAAGATTCCCAACTTAAAGGGCCAGTAAATATCTTCAACAATATTATAAAAGAAAAATTTCCTAACCAAAAGAAACATGCCTATGAGCATACAGGAAACCTACAGAATCCAAATAGACTGTACCAGAAAAGCAGTTCTTCCTGTCACATCATAATCAAAACACCAGATGCACTAAACAAAGAAAGAATATTAAAAGTGGTAAGGGAAAAAGGTCAATTAACATATAAAGTCAGACCTATCAGAATTACACCAGACTTCTCACCAGAGACTATGAAAGCTAAAAGATCCTGGACAGATGTCAAACAGACCCTAAGAGAACACAAATGCCATCCCAGGCTCCTATACCCAGCAAAACTCTCAATTACTGTAGATGGAGAAAACAAGATATTCCATGACAAAACCAAATTTACTCAATATCTTTCAACAAATCCAGCCCACCAAAGTATAATAGACAGAAAACACCAGTACAAGGAGGGAAACTACACCCTAGAAAAACCAAGAAAGTAATCTTCTTTCAACAAACCCCAAAGAAGATAGCCACACAAACATAAATACAGCATCAAATATAACAGGAAGCAAAAATCACTTTTCCTACATATCTCTTAAAATCAATGGACTCAAATCCCCAATAGAAAGCTATAGACTAAGAGACTGGATATGTAAACAGGACCCGGCATTTTGCTGCATACAGGAAACATATCTTAGTTACGAAGACAGACACTACCTCAGAATAAAAGGTTGGAAAACAATTTTCCATGCCAATAGTCTCAAAAAACAAGCTGGAGTAGCCATTGTAATATTGAATAAAATCAATTTTCAACCAAAAGTTATCAAAAAAGATAAGGTAGTACACTTCATACTGGTCAAACAGAAATACTTAAGGTGTAACTTGAGCAAGTGTTATAGGTATCTGATGAATCTCAGTTTAATGGCCTTTGGAAATGCAAAGGAATGATGCTCATTGATCAGAGTGTAGCTAACATAACTTCAAGGGAGAGCATTGTAAGTACTTGAATTTTATAGTCACATTAGGGAAGTGAGTCTTGTATATTTTAGAAGACTAATATTTATTTTTTTGTCAGGAGTTGTCAACTTATTTGTAGTTGAGTGTGACAGTAGTAAGGTTTCCAAAACCTACTGAAAACAAGTAATATTTAATGTGTGATTTAGGAGATTAGCTTGTGTGAAGTCAGCTTTCCTTTGTCATTTCAAAGGAGAAAAATGAATGGCCTATAAAACTATAAGAGTTGATCTGCCAGATCAATAATTTCCATCGCTTCTCAGCCTTTTGGCTAAGATCAAGTGTAGAAATAATTTCCAATTGCATAATGGTATTACTAAATGAATTAATTTATTTTAATCACATGTATAATTTGAAAATATATGATGATAACATTGGCTTCTAAAGTTTTAGCCTAGAAAATAGCATTTTAATTATTATAGAAATGTCTACAAATCATTTCATAATTTATTACTTCTGTATTTAATTTTGACATGTTTCTCATAATTCACCATTGTACATAATACTGTGATAGATATCTCACAGTACGTATATATTTCTGTCAACATAAATTCCTAGAAATAAGTTTCCTAGATAAAATTTTATGCAGAATTTAAAAAAAATAGATAAGCTTACCAATCTTATTCATAACTTCAACTCCTCCCATTGATACTCTGTACTCACAAAGACAACTGAGAGTTTACTAACCATTGGCTAGAGAGTATCAATCAGTAAAATGTTATCAATTTGTCAACAAGAATGTAATTACCATTAGAATGCATTAAAAAAATTTAAGTAGTTTATGTTTAATAGATTATATTCTAACCTCAGACAACTAGATAAAGAAAAAAACTTTCACAATAAGCTGAGATCTAGTTCAAAGCTCACTGACTTTGACTGTTTTTTGTTGTTGCTCTAGTTTTTTTTTTTGTTGTTGTTGCTTGTTTGTTCTTTATGTTTTTGGGTTTTGTTTTGTTTTTGCTCTATCTAATGGATAGTTTTCACCTAAACTTAATAAAGCTACTCTTAAAAGAAAAAAAAGGAATTTTGATCTCTGGTAGAGGTAGGGAAGGGCTTTGACATAGTTCTATTGAAGGCTATTTAAGGCAGGCTACTAAAACTTTGACTATGCTCTAGTGAGTATATAGATACAAAAATTTGACTTGATATATTTTTTTCCTCTCCAAGAAAACCTAAAGGTCAGAGACTGATGGAAGGACTAGAAAATGAGTGTGATTGGGTTATGTAATGTAAAATCCACTCCCAAAAAACAACAAAAATTCTATGCTAAAAAAAACAAAAAAGCTAATAGATTAAAAAAGAAACAATATCCAAATCTGTTTTGAAAAAAGACATGATAGTCAATACTTTAATTCAATTTTCCAGCGACATCTTCTAGAACTAATAAATTGGTTTGGAAATATTATAAAATCCAAAATATATTAACAATTAACAATTTTATTTGAAAATTAAGAATAAGCTAATAAACTAAGGACTAATATAACTACTAGTATCAGATTGTAATAAATAAAAATGTTTAATGACTTTAGAATATGTATAGAGTATGATTGAAAGCATAAGCCTGTAAAATACTTGTGAAAGTAATAAAAATATAATCTTAATAAATGGAGAAATTCATCTTAGTCATTGATTGAAGTCGCCCCATAATAAACACATCACTCAAAAATTGATTTAGACTTTTAATGGCATTCTTGCCAATTTCCTCATAAGTTTTGTGTAAATACAGAGAAACTTATTCTATAATCCACATATAGAGGCACATGTCTCAAAATAACTAAAACAGTCATGAAAAATAAGAGTACAGTAACAAGAATCATTCTTGCTAATCCTAAGGCTTCTACGAAACTAAAGTCATGATGACAACAACAGAGATTGGGAAGAGAGTAATTCAGTAGTATGAACCCAATTATGATCACTTGACTGCTTCTCAAGTTTGTGAAATGCAGTAGAGAAAGATGACCTTCGTATTAAATGTTATTTCAGTATCCACGTGCATAAATATAAAGTTAAATTACAGCACCATTCACTATAGAAATTAACCCAAATGCTTTTACTTTAGATCTTACAAAACTGTTACAAAGAAAATAGAAAACATTTCAGCATCTAAGGTCAGCAAAGAGTGTAAATGATACTAAATGAGTTACTAACAATAGACTGGTAATTCATCAATTAATTGATTAATTCAACTTTTTCAAAGTTTAAACATCCCCATTCAAATACCAATTTGAATATGACAAAAGCATAAATAAGATTCTGGTAGAAAATATTTTTGAGGCATTTAAAAGGAAGTATACATAAATACTCAGGCACTAATCCACAAAGAGTGAAAATTTATGTTCAGAGTAAGCTTGCTGTGATTTACTTTGCTAATTTTGTTTGTACTAAGCAAATATAGTAACAATAAGAAAAGCATTGGATTTACTTTAGTTAAGGAGCCTGGCATGCTCATACCAGTACTAGAAAAAAAAGTTCTCTGCAGCTGAGATGATTCTCTAAGGAATTACACTGGATGAAAAAGCAGTAACTAAGGATTACATGCTACAACACTTCATTTCTACAACATTCCTTAAATTCCAAACCTAAGGAGAAAGAAATACTATTGTTTTTTGCTCCGAATTAGAAATGAGAAAGTTGTTTGAAAATTGGTACAGTTGGCAGGGATATGCAAATAATCCTTATAATTAGAGTTGTTTTTAGTCTTCACTATGACAGTAACTATATGAACCTAAACACATACACACACACATATACACATGAATGACCTAAAATGAAACAGGAGAAATCTAATTGACATTGATGGGATGTGGAAGTGTCAATAACTTCCTTAAACTACTATACCTTAATGTTGCCAAACAATACCATATGTGAAAAATTAGACAGAAAATATTACAGAGATCTCTGTATGTGATTTTTGGAAGTGGGTAGGAATACACAATTAAATGAAATTGAATTAACAGTTTAATATTAAAAATCATGAACCTTTTATTTGATAGCCCTGGTCCTATAGTACCTTGCCCACCTTTGTATATGAATTAACAACTTCTGGCTAACTATAAAAATCATTTGGAATCTATTAACTTAGCAGATCATAAGCTTCTACCAATCACAAAGTTAATAATGTCATGTGATACCATCTTCAGCCTACAGTAACTCTTCCCCCATCTTGCTATAAATGTCTCTGTGATCTATGTACCAATGTATTTTAATCTTGCATTGATTTCTGGCATTATTTGTTCTTTAAAACTAAAACTTCTTTTACCTTGAAAAACAGAATTTAGAGTAGCCTATATCTGTACTCATGAGCGATAGACACTCAAAATTGTTATAGGCAAGAACTTTGTTTTTTGCTTTGATACAGTTTCAAATCAAATGATAAAGATATGTTAAAATGCATTTAAGATTCTGAAATGTTAAGTATATGCTCAGGGAAAAATTTTGGAATATTTCATTTCTTAATATTTCATGCTTAACTTCACAAACATAAAATTAAATACTTAGAATAAAATAAAATGTTATTCACTAGTCAACTATATTAAGTATAGTGACCTGAGATCTACCACTGATCTACTTTCTATGGCTGGGTCAAAGAAATAACCTAAATGGAGGAAAGGTTTAATTCTGTTTATGGTTTCAAAGGTTTCCTTGGCTGATCTTTTAGATATAGAGTAACACAGGACACCATGACAGAAAGTTGTAATGGAGGAGCCCCGTCCATCTCTTGGTAACCAGGAAGCAGAAGAGAGAGAGAAAAAAAAGGCTTTATCTCACTATCCCTTTTACGTGTGCATTCCCCATGACATAAGTTTCTTGCAGGAGTTTCACTTCCTAATAGCTCATCCTTTACCCACATACCTGTAATTGGAAGGCAAGTCTCTAATGCATGGGTGTTGTGGGCGCTCTCTAAATCTGACACTCAAATTATTAATTCTTAATCAAGTTTCAACTTACGCAAATTGAATTTGTATTTGGCTTTGAGATTTGTGCTTAGTTTTTTTATGTGAATTGAGGGTACTACAGTGTGACCTCAAGAGTTGATGTATTATAATCAGTTTCTCTACCATTAAACTATACCACACTTCCTGGATGATGAGTATGGATGATAAGGGAGGAGTTAGGAGTTTCACAAAAAGTCTCCATGACACCCTCATCCTCTGGTATGATTTTGTAGCATTGTACATCTCTTTATGAAATGTTTTGTTAGTTCTGAGGTCTTTAATTTTATAATCCACACTGACATATTTCACATGCTCATTAGTTTCTAAAGTATAATGAGAATTGTTTTGGAAAGAAGAGAGAAAAGAAAGAATAAGTTGTTCTTTTCAAATATTGTACGAGCTCCTCATCAAAAACAAAATTAAGTAAAATTAAAGTCATTTCTGCTGCTGTTAGCAGATTCTGCTCTGAAGACTTTAATAGAGTAACAATTCATTATATATCACTAAGGACATTCTCTGACACAAGTTGTAATATACACTTAAAAATATTCCTAAGATTAAGAGATATCTATACATTTCCTCTGAAATGCGAAAGCATTTGTGTAGAATATGGTGATGATGATTATGAAAAAATGATGAGCTACAAAGTTGTGTTGCACCATGGATGACTTGAGTGGCTGATGGGGGTTACAATGACTACCATCTAAAATATACTTGGATACAACCCTTCAGCAATAACTATTGCATATAATTGGTGTACTTCATAACATACTAAGGATGAAGGAACAAATAAAATGTGGCAGGTTTTCTCAATGATTTGGGTATTTTTATTGAGGAGACATCTAAGAAGACAAGAAAATATAAAGATATGGAGACATAGTATCTTTTGCAGAAGAAACAACAAAACCAGAAAAGCTACTCTGGGAGCAATAGATCATAATTGTAATATAAATGGGGGCCTACAATAAACAGGAGAGTACTAGAATATAAACAAATATATTTCTTTGTTTAATTATGAGGGGCAACAATTTTTACATTTACCAAGGACTGTAGTCTAGAGTTCCAGATACTCTCTAATATGGCAGGAAGATTTATGTGGATAGTTTCCAGGGCTGTAATGGAAGTACATTGATAAGAATACTTCACAACTTCTGAAATTTTGTGTATATGTACAGAGGGAGACAAACATTTTATTTTATTTTATTTTATTTTATTTTATTTTATTTTATTTTATTTTATTGGGGCAGTTGAGTGAACAGCCATTTCTTCATTCATACAGGCTACTCTGGAGAATTAACACAGGTAAGTGGACTCTTCCAGAATGTCAGTGTCATCAAGCAGAAGTAAAAACTCCTGTATAAATTCCATGTGATCCATGTTGCACTGAGTTTTCTTAAAAGGATATTGTGAGCTTCAGTGACGTAAAGGTAGAATAATGCAGGGACACTGGGTTGGACAGAATCAATCTTAAATGAGAATTAGCAACTAATGAATCTACTGTCAAAAGAGAAAACATCAGATAAAATCATATCTGTATAACAGAAAGGAAAATTTATCAAGAAAAGAAAATGAGGCAGAGGAGGGTCTTGTTGCCGTCAGGGGGAACAGAGGCCTTTGGGCCTGTGGGTATTAGATCCCCCAGTATAAGAGAATGCCAAGGAGGGAAGATGAGAGTGAATGGGTGGGTGGGTGGGGGAATACCCCCATAGTGGCAGGGGGGGAGGGAATGGGGAGGTTCCAAAGGGGAGATTGGAAAGGGGGAAACATTTGAAATGTAAATAAAGTATGGAAAAAAATACAAAAAAAAAAAGGAAAGGAAAGAAAACCACAATTAAAAGAAAAGAAAAGAAAATGACTATTTGTGCCTATGAACTCTGAGAAAAAAAGTTTGCTTTTTAAATAGAGAAAAATCAGAGTTATAAGATTCAAGGGTAAGATGAAGAGAATTGAAGCACATTTAATACTCATGACAATGTATATATTGATACATGCATGTTCACACATGTGTGAGGAACTAACAGAACAAATACTCTTTGGTCATAAGGACTAAATATTCAAATAATGTATGGGTTTATTTTTTAAAAACTAATTTAAATATTTATTGTATATGAAAGTCATTTCTGTTGCCATCAAAGAAAACTCACCTGCTCTTTGAAAGGCACTGTAAGAGTTTATGAAGAAAAACAAAATTAAATATTGTTGATATGCAAGAACATAAGCAGTTCTAAATAAAACACATATTAATATTGGGCAAGAGATGAGCCCATGGTTACCCAGGGAGAACAGAGGAATTCAAGGAAATTTCTTAGGAGCTTCACATATCCTTTCTAATGCAGTTTTGATGTGAAATTATTCTTTTCTGATATTTTATAACATCTTGTATATTTGAAATGAGGAATGGTATTTGATGAGCACAAAAACCCTGTGACAGCGACTACCAACACTCAATTAAGCTCAACTTATTCTTGTGTTGTGAACAACTTATTCTTGTTCAACCAGTCTCCTCTGGGTTCTGTTCTTACCCACTTCTCTGTTGTAATTCACAGGTAACACAGGAATTCCAGTTGTAACACAAAGTGAGCAATATTTGTTCAGACTTGAGTCACTCTATCACCTAATTTGTTATATGGGTAAATGTACTCTAAACCATAGTCATATACTACAGATAGTAACCTAGTCTGATGATAGTTAATTCGTTATTAGTGCCTCAACCAGTCATTTAATTACACATATGTATTTGGATGCTTGTTTTTGAAGGGTTGTTTTCTCATTAGAGTACACTGCTTAAGCAATATTTATAGATTATTTGAAAAAAGAATAGTCATTGACAAGTAAAGTTAATATCGTTTTGTAATTATATATGAAATATCTGACTTGCCACTAATTGCAAAACTACAGTTTGAATGCATTAATAAATTCCCTTAATTATCTTAGGTAATTAAATTTCAGTTTAGTATAATTACTGCATTGTTCATGTAACAAAATGTTTCGCACTTGCTCTTTTTATGGTCATAAGGTTCTTTTTTTATAGGTTATTTTATTTATTTTCATTTCAAATGTTATCCCTCTTCCCTGTTCCCACCCCATAAATACTCTATCCTATCCCACCTCCTCCCTGATTCTATAAAGGTGCTCCCCTCCACAGAGTCAAGGGCCTCCCCTCCCATTGATGTGAGATAAGGCAGTCCTCTGCTACAAATAAAGCTGAAGCCATGGGCCCCTCCGTGTATACTTTTTGGTTGGTGGTTTAATCCCTGTGAGCTCTGGGGGTTCTGTTTGGTTGCTATTGTTCTTCCTATGGGGTTACAAACCCGTTCAACACCTACAGTCCTTGCCCTAACTTCTCCATTGGGGTCCCTGCACTCAGTCCAATGTTTGGCTGTGTACGACCACGTCTGTATTGCTCCGGCGCTAGCAGAGCCTCTCAGGGAGCAGCTATACCGGTCTCCTGTCAGTAAGCACTTCTTGGCATCAGCAATAATGTCTGGGTATGGTGTCAGCAGATGGGATGGATCCCTTGTTGGGGCAGTCTCTGAATGGCCTTTCCTTCAGTGTCTGTTCCATTCTTTTGATGGGAGTAATTCTGGATTAGTATTTTTGAGATGGGTGAGTGTCCCCATCCCTCAACTAGAGACTGTGCCTAACCACTGGATGTGGTCTCTACAGTTTCTATCGCTGTTTTGTTGGGGTTCAGCTAAAGTTATCCCTGTTGGGTCCTGGGACCCTCTTGCTTCCCTGGCTTCTGGGATTTTCTAGTGGTTATGCCCAGTAACCCATTCCTCACTGCTGTACAGCTCAGTTCAATTTTCTGACTCTGTAGTTTTCTCCCATCTCCTCCCATACCTGACCCTGCCTTTCCTTTCCCCTCCCCTCTCCTCTGTCCCTTCCATACTCCTCCCTCCTTTACCACCCATGATTATTTGGCTCCTCCTCCTAAGTAGGACTGAAGCATCCACACTTTGGGTTCTTTTTAAAGCATAGGAAATAATCTTACATATAAAGGGAAGAATTCCAGGTAGCCTTCATCTTTGCCTTCTGAAAAAGAGTACAAACTTTTGGAAAATAATTCCTCCCTATCAAACACAATAAGGAAGTTTGAAACATCGAGTATTGTAAGCTTTTGTATGTTAGTTGGCTTTGTGTCACTATTAGAAGATATATGATTTGCATTGGCTCCTTTTATGAGAGGCTTCAGTGTGTAGATCCCTGACTCCATATACTCTAGTAGAACATAATGACAGCAGAAATAGTAGCAGCTGTTGTCACCTGCTCCAGACAGGAAGCATGAGAACAGACAAGGGGACACCAACGGTACTATTCCCTAGAAATGTGTTCCAATGCCTCCTGCATCTAGCTAAGTTGCCTTTTATATTGCTCAGAACTTCTGAAATTAGCATGATCTTTGCAGAATAATGCTTGAAAACATGTAAATCCTGGGAACAATTCAGAATTAAAACAAACTGTTTTGCAAAGTTTGGATATTTTAGTAAATTGAAAACCCTTTATAGGTATTTAAACAAATAGCTACCACCACAACCATTTTGTTATTCAGTTGTATTAGTTCTTGACATAATTATGAATAGAGATTTTTATGAAAATATTTTGCTGATGCCCAAAATGATAAGCCCTAACTCACTGCCATTAGAAACATAAGCTGTTGCATCAACCATGGCAATCACTGTGATAATCTCTTGTTTATGTATGTATTTATTTAGTTACATGCCAAATGTTGCTCTCCCAAGTTCCCCCTCAAAGAGTTTCTCTCCTCCTCTCCCCCCTCCCCTTCACCTCTGATGGGGCAGACTTCCCTACCTCTCCCTATAATCCTCCACCCTGGTGCATCAAGTCTTTGCAGGGTTAGGTGTATCCTGTCCCACTGAAGCCAGACAAGGCAGCACTCTGCTATGCTATGTGTAGGAGGCTTCACATCAGCTTGTGCATGCTCTTTGGTTGGTGACTCAGTCTCTGGGAGCTCCCAGGGGTCCAGGTTAGTTGACAGTGCTTTTCTTTCTATGGGATAGCATCTTTTAAGGGCCTTCAATCATTCCCATAATACTTCCACAGGGATCCCTTAACTCTATCCAATGGTTGTCTGTGATTATCTGTATCTATTCCAGACAGCTGCTGTGTAAAGCATCTCAGAGGGCTGCTATGCTAGGCTCCTGTCTTCAAACACTGCATAGTATCAGTAATAGTGTGAGGGATTGGTGCCTGTCCATGGGATAGGTCTCAAAATGGGCTGATCACCAGTCAACCATTTCTTCACTCTCTGCTTTATCTTTTCCCTTCATTTCTTTTAGATAAGAACAATTTGGGTCAAAATTTCATAGGTGTGTTGTTGTCCCCATCCTTCCATTGGAGATCCTGTCTAGCTACTGGAGGCTGTCCGTTCTGGTTCAATATCCCAACTGCTGGGCAATTCTGCTAAGGTCATTCATATACCTCCCTCATCTCAGGTATCTGGGAATTTCTAGAAAATCTCCCCATCTCTGGACTCTGGAATCCAGCACCTGCATATTTCCTGGTTCTCTGGGACTCTCCACTCTTTCTCCCCATGGCTAATGCGGACCCCCTATTCTCCTAGTCCTCTTCTCCCACGATTATTTAGTTCCCCCTTCTAAGTGGGATTCAAACATCCTCTATTGGACTTTCTTGCTTGTTTACCTTCTTTGGGTTTATGGGGTGTATCATGGGTATCCTGAACTGTTGACTACTATCCAATTATCAGTGAGTATATACCATGTGGGACATCCTCGCCAACATGTGTTATTGCTTGAGTTTTTGATCTTTGCCATTTTGATTGATGTAAGACGTAATCTTAGGGTCATTTTGATTTGAATTTCCCTGATGATCAAGTATATTTAACATTTCTTTAAGTGCTCCGAAGCCATTTGAGATTCTTCTGTTAAAAATTCTGTTTATCTTGAAAAACCAAAGGAAAAAAAAAAAAAAGAATTCTCTGTTTAGTTCTGAACCCCATTATTTGATTGTGATATGCGAATTTTGGCATTTAACTTTTTGAAATCTTTATATATTTTGGATATTAGTTGTCTATTAGATAAAGGGTGAGTAAAGAACTTTTACCAATCTTCAAGCTGCTGTTTTGTCCTACTGACAGTGTCAATTTATTTAAAGACATTTTTCAGTTTTATGAAGTCCCATTTGTTAATTTTTAACCTTAGTGCCTGAGTCATTGGTGTTCTTTTTCAGGAAATATCCTTCTGTGCCAATGAGTTCAAGACTCTTTCCCACTTTCTCTTTATTAGTTGTATCCTATTTGAATTTACATTGAGGTCTTTGATCCATTTGAGCTTGAGTTTTCTACGGAGTGATAACTATGAATCTATTTGTACTCTTCTATAAGTAGGCTTCCAGTTACACCAGCATCACTTGTTGAAGATGCTCTACCTGTTCCTTTGTATGATTTTGGCTTCTTAGTCAAAAATCAGGTGTCTATAGGTGTAAGGATTTATTTCTGGCTCTTTGATTCTATTCCAATGATCCACCTGTCTATTTGTATAGCAAAATGATGCAGGTATATGTATTTGCTATGTTACTAATACCAGTGTGTGTGTGTGTGTGTGTGTGTGTGTGTGTATGTGTGTGTGTGTGTGTATGTGTGTGTTCTTTCAGTTTGTTTACATGGTGGATTACATTGATGGCTTTTTATATATTGAACAACTCCTGCATCCCTGGAAGGAAGCCTTCTTGATTGTGGTGGATGGTGTCTTTTGGTGTAGTTTTGGATTCTGTTTGCAAATATTTTATTGAGTATTTTTACCTCAAAGTTCATAAGGGAAATTGGTCTTAAGTTCTCTTTCTTTGTTGAGTCTTTGTGTGGTTTAGGTAACAGGGTGCCTATGGCCTCATAAAATGAATTTGGCAGAGTTTCATTTGTTTCTATTTTGTGGAAGAGTTTGAAGAGTATTGGCATTAACTACTCCTTCAATGTCTTGTAGAATTCTGCATATCTGGCCCAGGATTTTGGGGGGGATGGGATGTTGAGATAATTTTAATGGCTTGCTTCTATTTTCATCTGGGTCATAGAACTATTCAGATGGTTTGCCTGATCCTGATGTACCTTTGGTAATTGGTATCTGTCAAGAAAATCATTCATTTCATTTGCATTTTCCAATTTTGAGGAGTGTAGGCTTTTGAAGTAAGATCTAATGATTCTTTGAATGTCCTCAATGTCTGTTGCTATGTCTCCCTTTTCATTACTTTTTTTTTTTTTTTAAATTTAGGTGCTGTCTCTCTGCCTTTTACTTAGGTTAGCTAAGGATTTGTCTATCTTGTTGATTTTCTCAAAGAAGTATCTCTTGGTTTTTTTGACTCTTTGTATTGTTCTCTTTGTTTCTAATTGGTGGATTTCTCCCCTGAATTTGACTATGTCCTACTGCCTAGTCCTCTTGGATGTGTTTACTTCTTCAATTCTTCAGTTTCCAGGTGTATAGCTAAGTTGCTGGTATAAGACCTCTCCAATTTCTTTATGAAATTGTTTAATGTTGTGAATTTTTAACTTAACACTGCATTCTGTCCCATAAGCTTGAGTATGTTGTGCTTTCATTTTCATTGAATTCTAAAAAGTATAACTAGACTTCTCAACAGAGACTCCAAAAACTAAAAGGGCCTGGTGAGAAGTCTTGCAGACCCAAACAGTCCCAGAATACTATAACCGGAAAACCTTATAGTCACCATAGATGGAGAAACAACATATTCCCTGACAAAACCATATTCACACAGTACCTTTCCACTAACCTAGCCCTACAAAGGATAATAGAATTAAAACTGCAATCCAATAAGGCTAACTATACTGAAGAAAACAGAAGAAATAAGTAATTTAACAGCTTTAAAACCAATAGAAACACGCACACACACACACACACTCACACACACACACACACCTACTACCAACATCAAAATAATAAGAAGTCATTGGTCATTAATGTCTCTAAACATCAATGGATCAATACCTAGTAAAAAGACAAAGGCTAATAAAATGGTTGTGTAAACAGAATCCATCTTTATGTACAAGAAACACACCTCAGTAACAAAGATAGTCATTTTCTCAATATAAAAGGCTAGAAAAGGATTTCCAAGTAAAGGGACCCAAGAAATATGCTGGGGTAGTCATTCCAATATCCAATAAAATAGACTTTGAACTGAAAGTAATCAAAAGAAACAGGGAAGGACACTTTATACTCATCAAAGGAAAAATCCACCAAGATGATATTTCAGTTATGAACAACTATGGCCAAAATTCAAGGACATCTACATTCATAAAAGAAACTTTGTTAAAGCTTGAATCACAAATGGAACTCTACATATTAATATTGGGAGACCTCAACATGCCACTCTCAACAGTGAACAGATCACTGAGACAGAAACTAAGCAGAGAAATAACAGAACTAACAGAGGTTCTGATTCAAATGAATTTAACAGATATCTATAGAACATTTCACCACAAAACAAAAAAATATGTCTTTTTCTCAATACCTCAGTGAACTACCTTCAAAACTGACCACAAATCAAACTTTAACAGATACAAGAATTTTGAAATAACCTTATGTTTGTTATCAGATCACCATAGATTAAAATTGGACTTTAACAACAACAGAAACAACAGAAAGCCTACATATTCACAGATGCTGAACATCTCTCTACTCAATTATCACTGAGTCAGAGAAAAAATAAAGGAAGAAATTAACTACTTTTTAGTGATAGGTCTGCCTTTATGTGTGACTTGGCCTTTTTCTTTTGCAATTCTTTCTCTCTCTCTCTCTCTTTCTTTCTTTCTTTTTTCTGTATGTTTAGTGTTTTGATTATTATGAGGTGGGAGGATTTACTTTTCTGGTACAATCTGTTTTGTGTTCTTTAAGTTTCTTGTACCTTCAGAAGCATCTCCTTTATGTTAGACAAATTTTATTCTACGATTTTGTCGAAAATGTTTTCTGGGTCTTTGAGCTGAGACTCTTCTTCTATTCCTATTATTTTTAGTTTGGATATTTTCAAAGTGTCCCCAAGTTCTAGGTAGTTTTTTTTTGTCATGGATATTTTAGATTTTCATTTTCTTTGACTGATATAATGATTCCCTCTATCACGACTTCTATATCTGTGATTCTTTCTTCCATCTTCTGTATTCTGTTGTTGATGCTTATGTCTATAATTCTTGTTCTTTTTCTTAGGTTTTCCATCTCGAGGATTGCCTCAGTTTGTGTTATCTTTATTGCTTCCATTTTCCTTTCCATGTCTAGGACATTTCATGTCCTTCACCTGTTTAATTATATTCTCCTGCATTTCTTTATATTTATTTCTATCCTTTTTCTAGCTGTTCGAGTGGGTTTTCCTATATTTCCTTAAGGGATTTATTCATGTCCTCTTTAATGGCTTCTACTATTTTTCTAAGTTTGAATTTAAGGTCCTATTCTTGTGCTTCATTTTCATTAGGAAATCCAGAGTTTCTTGTAGCAGACTAGCTAGTCTCTGGTGGTACCATATTTCCCTGAGTCTTATTGATTGTATTTCCTAACCTGTCTAAAAGACATCTGTTTATTTCCTGGTGCTAAATGAATAAGCATGATGGCAGCAGAGAAGGTAGAGTGAGCTGTGGGCCAGTTAATCAATATCAGGCTATCTCACTCTATTGGCTGTGCATCATGTAGACTGCACACTGGGGGCCATATTCCAGGTGCATCCTACTCTGTGTATTGTATTCTACTCAGATTAGAGAAGGATAGTGGGTAGGTCAAAATCTGCAGGCTGTCCTAGGCTAACCAGCTGAGGTCTCAGGTGAATCCAACTTGAGAGATTATTTCTTTTAAAAACACACATAGAATTTCCACATGACCCAGATAAGACATTCTAGAACATACACAAAGAAATTTTATACTCCTGTATACTTGCCTATCCATGCTCATTGCTACAGTATTCACAATAGCTAGGAAATTGAAGCAGCTTGTGTGTAAAACAACTTACTAATGGATAATAAAAATGTGTAACATATAGAGTAAATTTAACTCTTTCATTCATATAAAATAAAAATGAAGTCAGTATCAAGAGCAGAATTCAGATTAACACAAAAACTAATTAGGAAGAGCACTAGTGTATCACTCTGAGGCTCTCTCAGATTTAATTCTTTCATCCAGTTCTCTTTCTTGAATGTCTTATTCTATCATTTAGCTTTTCTCTTCTCTGAAGACCCCCTACAGCAATGGTTCCATATAGGCTTCATATATCATCAGTAATATTACTATGTTCTTTCTAAATTAATTTTAATGTGAAATGTCTGCTTACATCCACTGAGTCATTTTACTTGAGTGATGTCCAGTGTCTGTATTCTAGAAAATCTTTCATATTCTGCTAATATGTTCAAGAGTTTCAGAATCACTGTCCTTAGACACCTGACCTATCAGGAACAACCCTTTTTTTCCTATGTCATTTATCATTTGCAACTTTACACTGACAAATTCCTTTTGATATATGTCTCTTGAGTCTCAGCTGGAGAATAACCTCTTTGAATGAAGTATGTTGTATTATCATCATGTGTTTCAATGGTGTAATTGTTTTCTTCTTACTGCAAAGTACTCCCCACATGCCTATGGCTCTTATGTGTCATTCTCATGCATCTAAACAATCATCCACCATCTCATCTGTCTTCCTGGCAATCACACATAGACCAGATCCTCCTGAAACTAATTTCACAAGTCCTAATATTTACCTTGGTAAATTTTACCTTTGGCAACAAGCTAATCTAATGTAGTATTCAGTACCTCTCCCCAATTTTTCTCTTAGGAAATGGTCAAAATGCATACTGAGCTCCTATAAAACACATGGTGGTATGCTTTGGCTAAAGAGTGTTGGAGGGAATGGAACAAATTAGAGAATAAATCAATAAGGAAGAAAGCACCTCACAGAGTACAGAGCACATATCCATAAATGATATAGTAAGAAATGGAGTCTATTTTTAAATGGTGAGCATTTTTATATAGGTTTTCCAAGAAACAAGAGATGATTAGTGTAGCAATGTTTTATAGTGAGGATTGGCAGCAGAATGCTAAAAGAAATTGAATCAAAATTTCAAAGACTTGTAGTATTTGAATATTACTTCTAACATATTAAAATTGCACATTATAATTCACTTACTCAGTGTAAATAACAAATTTGCTTGATAAGAATAAATTGTTTCTGGCCTGTGGATCCATATTATGTAGTAGTGCAGGTAAATAGAAATTGTACGTCAGACTTGGTTGTCATATATTCCAAGAGTGAAGTATAACTGAACTGAACAGTTAGACCAATTTCCTTTTTTAAAAGTATGGATACTTCTAAAGTAAACAATATCAATGATAAAATTTTTCACTGGAAAATCATGATCCATAATTAAATAATCCAACACTCTTGAAAAAAAGTTATAAAAGTGTCATTAAAGTTGATAGAATTTACAATTTACATTAAAGGAGCAAACCAGGTTTGGAAACACTTAGCCTACATGCCCCCCTCTCTCAAATGCAGATATAAATTCTAGATTTTAGATATGTGTGTTTATGAGTGAGTGAATGTACTGAGAGTTCAGGAAACAAGAAAGGCAGCATACAACAGAAAACAGAGGCTTTGTCCATCTGTCCAGAGAACCATTGGGTATGTAACACAGCATCCCTGTTCTAGTTAGAAAACATCTTTGAACAGTTGTCCTCAGGCTTTTACAACTTTCTGCTTCCTTTTCCTTATCTACCTTTCATGTGGGGATTTCAGTATAGATGTCCCATTGTGGGAGTATACCTCACAGTTATTTATTATCTGTATTTTGAACATCTGTGGATTTCTCTGATAACCTCCATTTCTGAAAGGGTAATTTTATTTCATGAAATGTGAGAGTTTCACTTATCTATGGATGCAAGAATGAATACCTGTAGGAAACTATATTACTTTAAAATATGGTAGTTGTAAGTTCTCCTCTAGAGCCAATGACCTCCATGTTGCAGGAAATATTAAAACAAAAAAAAAAAAAACAAAAAACAAAACAAAGCAAAAACTATCAATATCCTACACTACACCAAGCACCAGTGGGCCATATGGCTCCAGCCATGTGTTCTCAACTCTGCAGTCTCTCTTGCCAGGAGCTCCCAAAACATCTGTACTTGACTTGCTTAGTTCCCTTGGTGGGTCATTGCTATGCTAGCAACACACAATGACTACCCACACTATGGTCAGCCATCACAACACCCAGCAACCCAGTAGTAACAAAACTCTAGAAACTTATAATTAATCAGTCAGATTTATGTTTCAATAAATTCTCAATTTACAAGAAGCACACACAATAAATTCTGAGCCAATTGGTAATGATGAAAACTTCCCACCTAGATTAGACAAGTTATCCCAATTATTCTATCCCTTTATGATATTCAAAGCTACCTGTGGCTGTTTAAAACCATGCTGAATCTCAATCATCCTGTCCGTCCTCGATCTTGCTTCATTCTCCTCTGTCTCTGCAACTCTTTGTTCTGCCTCCCTTTTCCCTGTCCAATCACAGGCTTCTTGTTGTATAAATAAATTAACTGGACAGGGAAAATCCTGCACCTCCACAGTTACAGGCTATTGGATAAGCATTTAGTATTTGGCATGAATTCCTTGCAGTTAACTACATTATATGTCCAACTAGGCAGATGTTGGCTACCCCCAAGATAAAAGTGCCACTATTGTTCTATTGAGGATATCTTTCTGATTCTGTCATTGTATGGGTGACTAGTCATAGGCTTTACAACTGTGTAAGACTATTAATACTGTTATCTTAAGTGCTAGCATGGGTAGTTCAAGAAGGTACATTGCACAAGACCAAAGGATAAATATAAACACCAACCCAACTACAAACCATTTGATCTACAATGATTTCCTTCCTTAAAGTCATGCTAAGGCAATGGTGGCACAAATGCAAGTGGGGCTACCAACCAATATCTAATTGGATTTAAGGTCCATTTCACAAAATGGCATCTGTACCCACAATTGCTTGTTTGACCAAGAGTAAGAGACACGATAGCCCGGGAACCTAGAATAAAACCAACTATCACTTTTCTAAAAATGAAAATGTAACAATAACATAACTTCTAATGATATGCTGCTATATTCATCGATCAGTGTCATGTTCAATCATTATCAGAGAGGCTTCCTCCTATAGCAGCAGCTGAGAACAAATACAAAGAGGTACAGACAAACATTATGCAGAGTGAGAAACCTTGGAACACACAGTTCTAAATGTGCTGCTCCATCAAATCATTCCTCTCAGAACTCATGGAACCCTGCCAAAGAGGAAGAAGACATAGTTTTAGAGTCTGAGGGGAGGGGGTGGAGACCAAGAAAACAAGGCTCTCTAAAGCAACATAAGCAAAGCTCATAAGAATTCAGTGACTGGGGAACGAGAATGGTGCTTGCACAGGGTTTGTAGCAGTGAATAGTTAATCCACACTAAGCACCACTGGGTGACCTTGCACTTCTAGCCACTCACCATTGTTCTCTGGAATAGCAAATGAAAGACACACTTTCAGACTTACTTTTATATGCCTTGACTAACTGAATGGCCAATCACTTCCAAACCTTCTTGAAGGTAACTCCCTAGTAACACTTTTTCAATTTATAGTTTATCATTGCTATCCCAGAACCAAGCATGGGCTTGGTTAAGCAACCCTGGGGCTGCTTAATTATTAATTCCCTTGGTGCTCTTAATTCTGATCTCTCTGCTTCTCCTTCATGGTTTGGTCTATCCTACAGCCCTCTCATGGTGGAATCCTTCCTCTCACCTGCATATCTTGCCTAGGAATCTTAAATGTCCCACCTATTTCACTCTGCCAGACATTGGACACTGGCTCTTTATTGATAAATCAAAAATCAATTGAGGACAAAGACCCTCAACATCTGGACATACAGATTTTGAGAGCCACATATATAGACAAAGCACTAGAAGCAATCCCCAAAACAAGTCCGCATCAGATATTCTATATTTATATTTTGGCTTAAGGTTTAGTGTTTTCATGGGATTCTTGAATGTTGGAAAGAATAGATCTTTGACTCTTGTGCTTTCTCTTGTATTCGTTTCCTTCTATTGGGTTGTTCTGTCTAACTGTGGTGCAATAGTTTCATGTTGTATTTTTTTTTTTTTATATTTATAAAAGCAATGAGTGAACAGATGGATGAATAAATGAAAACCTAGTTTCTAAGATAGAGGTTAAGAACTGACCTGCCATTTATACCAGCTGGGAGAGAGAAGATAAGTTTTTTCCAATGGAGTGGCACTAGGTACATCAACAACTCCACATATTCAGGAGTAGTTAAACAACATCTAAAGGACTCCTCTGTCTTTTTGTGTTATTTTATTTGGTTACAGATTGATGTGGTTCTCTGTTTATCTTTCTTTTTGCATATTATTTTATTTATTTTTCTTGTTTTGGGGGTTACATTTGTTATATGTTTTTGTTTAAATTTTTGAGAATGAACTTAAAGATGGGTGGGTAGAGAGATTGGGAGAGGATCTGAATGACTTGGAAGAGGGGAAAATATCATCAAAATATATTTAAATTTAAGTATGCATTTAAATATAAAAATTTCAGTGCTACAATACTATTTTAAATTTATGAAATATGGTAAGTTAAATGTTTGGCAGCAACATTGTAATAATGATCTCTATATAGTTTATGTTAAAGCTAACCAAAGACTAAGCTCTTGAGAATGAAAAGTTTGTACTTTTTGAAGGGCCATACTGTTATCATTCTGTCTAAGCTCCACTCTACATTTACCTGGCAACCTCAAGGTATGCTTCTCCCCACAGTTACCTGTCAATAGCCAAGTAGGCCTGACCCACACTAAAATGGGCTGCTTTCATCTTCCTCACTCTCTTGATCTCTCTTGTCTCTTTTTCTTGCTCTCTTGTCCTCTTGCTCCCCCTCTCTTCCCATTTCCTTCCTCCTCTCTCCGTGTGGTCATGGCCCCGGCTTCTACTTCTTTACTCTCTCCCTTTCTCTGCCTTTCTCTGCCTCTACTACCCTCTTAACTCCCCTCCCCATGCCCTGAATAAACTCTATTCTATTCTATACTATACCATGTTGTGGCTGGTCCCTCCGGGGGGAAGGGATGCCTCTGCATTGACCCACTTAGGCACTCCCTTTCCTATATCTCACCACATGCCCATAGAACATATTCTTACATCTTTTTATCTTTTTATAAACACACCACATATACATACCACATGGTGGGAGCATCTATGTAGATCAAAGTGGATTTTGTGGTCTGGGACTGTCGGACTTTGGGTAAGTACATTTTGAGATTTGGTATTGAAAAGTTGATCCATTGCAATATCTGGCTAGGATTCAAAAGGAACAACATTTTATTGCAAGTGATTCATGCAAAAGACTGCATGTGTGGACTACAAACCATAATTTATACAGTATCTGGACTTCAAAATCCACATTTTATTTATATAATTAAATTATCAGATTATTTTAGCCCCTGAATAGTCTTATATACATGTGTATAGAAATAGTCTTATATACATGGGTATAGAAATAGTCTTATATACATGGGTATAGAAATCAGTACCAAAGTACAAACAGTTTTTATATCCAAACTCATTAAATTTAAATACATCATTTAAAATTACTATAGATTTTGCTTTATAATTTTTTTCTACATTTTAAAAAATTTATTGATTTATTTATCTATTTATTTATTGTACTCTAGATTTTACTCCCCCTGACCTGGTCCACCCTCCGACTATTCTACATCCAATACCTCCTCCCCAAATCCCTGTCAAGAACTCAGTACTCAGAGTATTCATAGATAGGGACATGTGAGATAAACCAATGACATGCAGCACTTAGGCTACCTAACATGAAAAATGGCCAAAGGCCACTTATAAAATTATATTCAAGATTGAGTTGCCAGAGTATGTACTATGAAAAAATAAGACCACATCCATAAATAAACAGATAGTATGTAAACAACACACATACACACACAAATACTCACATGCAAAAACACACAAACGTATGCAGATATACACACATTAACAAAAATACATATACCCATAAACACTTAAACAATGTATTCAAGCATTTATTGCACATATCCACACTTATATACAAAATATACATATAAACTCAGAAGCATGCATATGTATACATGCACATATATATAATATGTAGACTAAAAGTAGTTGTATGGTAAAACAATTGAATATGAATGATAATGTATTTTCTTTTTCTGAAAAACAATTCTATGTAGCTGAAACAATAACTGCTCTATAAGATTTATTGCAATCGTTTTAAGAATATGAGATTTTTTTGGTTACTATTATTTGATAGTAAATAATTTTAATATTTTAAAAACATGAAAAGGCTAAAGATGAATAATTATAATGGTTATTTCTCAATTCCAAGAAATTTTCTTACACCTCTCTATGGAAATCACAGGAGAGTGCACGATTTCCCAAAGGGCCTTTATCCATTGTCAGAGACACCCAAGGACCCTTTGCACAGACCTCTGTTTTGCTCAGCATTCAGCATTGCTATTGTTTCCAACTTAAGAAATTCTGGTCAACTTTTTATACCTAAAATCATCTCCATAAAAGGTTTCTCACACTCCATGGGATTAACTGCAACATCTGTCGTAATATGTCTTAATATGCAACATATGTCTTAATACTGTACTTAATATGGAAGTGATAAATACATGTTGAATTTAGAGAAAAATTCATTTAATACATTAATGAGTATTGATTAATGATACAAGAGTATGGTTATGATATGATTAGAGTTATGATTAGAGTTATGGTTAGAGTTATGATACAAGTAGTATGATTAAAACAGTGGGTTATGATTTCTAATGCATTTTTATACAATTCACAAAAATCTGTGACTATACTAAGGGCTGAGATGATGGTACCTTCCTCAGTTTATTTACTTCATGTTTATCAATTCCCAGTACAAAATGCCCAAAATTTTTGGTAAGCAAGCTGATAATAGCATATCTTTATGGTTACTGTAATTCTGTTTAACTCTAGAACTTTCCTTGATCCTTGATATAGTTGAAGTGACCTTAAAAAAAAAAAAAACACACAAGAAAGTTTTTGCATCTCTATCCTACTCTAAAATTCTTTAGACCAATACATTTATAACTTGTTTTTACTTTAGAAAATGGTATACATTTTAAAAATTTGTGACTAAACAATGTAGATACAATCTGGCCACATAACAATTATTCTTTCTTACTATCCTAAAATTTTGAAAAATTTAAGCAATAACTTGGTAAAACAAGTAGAAATCTAGTGACTTATGATATATTTAATATATTGAATATATAGCTGAAATGATAAATGTATTCCATCCATATTTATCATATTGTTTAAAATAAATTGCCCAGTTTTCCAAATATACTATCTGGAATATTTGATCAACAGTCTTACCTCAATATATCTATTATATCTGTATGTTTTATTATCTGTCTAACATCTATTTATCTATCTACCTACATACCTATCATCTTTTTATCTTCCTCCCTACTTATTTTTCTCTAACTTTCCTTTGATCTATTAATGACCATATAAGCCATTTTGAAATGCAGTCCTTCAGAATTCAATTTACAATTGAAAGAACATTTAGCCACTCTTAGTTTCAGCTTTTTTTCCAATTATGGCACACAGTGCTTTCTATCTCTGAAGGTTATTTCAATAGATTATTAATACTCGTCTATTGTTCGTAAGTGGATTGTTATTTCCTTCACACACTTCTATATAGAGCATTTTGTAGCTCTATCAAAATATTAAACTTTTATTGTAATGTACTTAGCAAGAAAACAAGGTCTATTGCATAATGAACTGTTGCTCAAATTTTCCTTTCCTTTTGACTTTATAAATATGTATAATATGGAAACTATATATAGTTGCTTACATTAGAGGTATTATCTAGTTTTCCTTAGACATATAATAACTCTGAACATAGAAGTATATCTGAAGTTTTAAATAATCTAAAGATGTAATGAAAATATTGTATTCAAGAAAAAAGTACATGTGATATCTTTTCTACTTTCTGTTGTAGATTAACTATCTCATTACTGCTTTTGTCTTTGTACTTTAAAGGAATTATAACTAGAATACCATGTTACTAACAACTGTTTTTAAGTTTGAGCAATAAAATTACCTGTTCAAAAATATATTCATGGGCTAAAGAAATCGCTCAGAAGTTAAAAACGTTCTTGCTGAGAATCTGGGTTCAGTTCTCAGCACCTATACAATAGTCCACAGCCACCTGTAACTCTTTATCTAAGGGATTTGATTCTCCAGATTTCATCATTATCACCATCATCATCACACATACACATAGACACATACACACACACACACACGCACACACACACACAAACACACCATCTTGGGTTTTATTCTTCTTTTAGATTTTCCTGACTATCTATAGCAAATTTTATATTATTTGATCAATGCATGCCAATGTTCTATTTTGTTCTTATATATAATATTTATTCTTTGTCTTAGAAAACTTGCTTCTAACATAGCATCAACACTCTTTGCTATAATAGGCTGTCCATTGAAGTGTCTCTGGCACGTGCAAGTTTAATCAATTATTTGCAAGATGACCAGTTTGAGTTGGATTAGTCCCCATAGTCTATGGCAGTCCCAACTGAAATGCTCAAAGCATCTTCTTAGATTCATCCAAACATTTAATTGTAGTTCCACATAAAACCAAAATCAAGGAGCAGATAGTGTAAGTCCAAAACACCAAGATATACATTCTAAAATGTAATAATGAGAAAAATGTTGACCAAAGAAACACTCAAAACCAGCTGGGCAAATTCCAAACTCTGCATCTTCATGTCTGATGTCAAAGCTCTCTTCATATTTCTTCATCTTTGTTGACTGAGGTAAACCTCTTTTTTGTGGGTTGTTTTTGCTCACTTCCTGAGCTTTCCTCATCAAGTGTCCTACAGCTCTGGTATTTCTAACATCTTGGTGTCTCCAAAACAACTTAAACTTTACAGCTTCCTGTTTCAATGTCTCAGATACACACTTGACATTCTGGGCTTATACAAAAAGTCATTTTTCCAGTTCTGCTCTCTGTAGCCCTCTAGGCTCAGGTTGATTCCACTGAACTGCTGCTGCTGTTCTTGGTGGTTAGCTCATAGAACTGGCATCTCCAATATTTTAGGGTCTTCTGCTTTTTTTGTGCTCATAAAACACTCCCTAGGATATTTCACTTCAGTAATGCTGATCTCTTCTTTATCACTGCTAATTTCTTAGTTCCAGCTAACCAGTATCAGTGGTCCCAGTAATGTCTTCTGCTCTTGACTCTAAAGCTAGATCCGCATTGTCAAAGCTGTAGAGTTCTGTTGCTTCCTGGAACTGGAACATGGCCCATCCCCTTGTTCTATTACATTATCATCAGTTTTCTGTTTTCCAACTTCTTCACTGCCTAAGCCTGGCTGTCCTGGAACTTACTTTGTAGACTGACTTTAACCTCAGAGATCTATGTGCCTGTCTGAAAAGTGCTGAGATTAATGGTGTGTAGCACTATTCTAGGTCCTAAACAACCAGACAGACAAACAAACAAACAAACACCACTCACCTAAAAACAAAAGTGAAAATGAATAGCTGAGAGGCCATATTTCTAATGTTTGTGTGTGAGATTAGACATGCTTAGAATTTCTTTGCCAACTTTAAGTGAATGGGGAGAAAGCAGTCCCAGAGAAGACACAAGGCTAGAGTACAGAGTTCCCTCTGTAGTCACCATGCATACAAACTTTCTTCTGTAACCATTGAATGAGCTAATTAGATGTTACTATGAATATTTGTAGCAAATTTTGGCATGTTTCCTCAAGTTAAAATATACAGATTTCTCTCATTTTCATAATATCAGAGAATGATTTTTAAGAAACATGGCTAGGAAATGAAATGACTTTTTATAAAGCAGAAATAATTGTGCAATCACCACTATACATCTACAAAGACTCAACAATCTTTACTTTCTTTATTAAAAATAGGTTTCTTTCTCACATGACATTTCCTAATTATGGTTTTTGGTCCTTCTGTCCATCTTAGTTCCTCTCCTCCTTTCCTCAAACCTGGATTTTGTCCTGTTCTCTTTTTCACTAAAATAGAAACAGGCTTCTAAGAAGTAAGAATAAAATATAATAAGATCAAACAAAAACTGATATGTTGGAATTGGACAAAACAAACAAGCACTAGAGAAGTCACAAAAAACAGAGACTCACAAATTTGCAAATGTTGGAATGCATAGAAAGATTAAAGTGGAAAATTAAATAAATGGAATGAAAATTAAGATAAAACAATATTAAAATTTTCAATAAAAGAATGAAAAGTTTCAACAAGACATTAGGAGACCAGGAAACTCCAAATATGGCACTGGCTATTGAATTAGTTTTCTTTTGAACATCTACTAGTGGGAATGAAGCTTACATGTAAGAGTAGTGTTTCCTTAATGAGACTCTCTTGAATGAAACCTAATTTTTATTTACAAGTGGCTATTGATTGGAGATGGCTTCTGGATTATAGATGAAGGCATTTATCAACTTCTTTTTTCATATCTAGGACTCCATCTGGTGCACACATGGGCAGGACTTATGCATCCATCCTGAGATTCTGAGTTTATATGTGCTTTTGTTCTTTTGATTTAAAGGGCCTTGATTTTTTTTTAAATGTCTTCATTCCAAGAGGAGAAAAAGTAGTCAATATTTACTCAGATATACTTACAGTCACAATATTTGGTAGTATAAAGTTTACTGCAGCATAATATTCAGTTTCTGTGTATCTCTTATGAGAAGCTACTCTCCATGTTTGAAATATTATGACCCATTTTACTAGATTCCTGTAACTTTTGATGATAGGGAGGAGTACTGCTTCAAGTGAATATTTTATTCAGAAAATATATCTGAAATGAACAAAATATGATTGGATAATAGTCCTTAAGAAGTAAGATAGAAATATGTTTTAATAATCTTGCAGACTTCATATCTGGGTTTCACATCTACACATCATTTTATGACAGGAATTTAACTCAATTGTTTCCCTGGCACAGTAAAAGGAATGTTGGATGTTTTCTCTCTGTTCACCTTAATGCATTCAAGATTACAACATGATGTTATTTTCTGAATAAAAATACTTTTTAATCTCTGCATCAACAAGCCAAAAAATAAAAATTCCTTATGAACAAATCCTAAACAAAATATGAAGGTATCTATTTATAATTTTCTTAGTGATATCTGGTTAAAATAATTTACATGATGTACATCTATAAAGTCCATAATCTAAGATAAAAATAATACTCAACTCATATCAAAATCATATATATAGATTGTTAATTTCTAATAATATATTTTGTATTTCCACATAAATAAATCATGTAAATAAATATATGTTTAATTGAATATGTATAAATGAAACAAAAATAGATAAAGCTTTATTCTTACAAGACTACATGTTGTTTTAGGAGAAAGTGTTAACACTGACTAACCTTAGCACAAAGTCAGAACAATTAGAAAAATTTACCCTCCTGGCAGTTTATCCTATACCAATTCAATTATTTGTTTCATT
This sequence comes from Rhynchomys soricoides, assembly GCA_019843965.1. Taxonomy (NCBI): domain Eukaryota; kingdom Metazoa; phylum Chordata; class Mammalia; order Rodentia; family Muridae; genus Rhynchomys; species Rhynchomys soricoides. The sequence goes on from JADRCH010000012.1 coordinate 20,944,617, forward strand.
TGGATATATTACCATGGTTGAAGACAATGAAAATAAAGTTCCTGTATAACAACTATAAAGAATAATGTTAGATTTATTTTTTTGTCTATTGTCACAGGTCAGAGGATAACATCAAATGTATTTCATATACATACATACATACATACATATATACATGCATACATGTACAAACATTACCAATTATGATGTTGATAATTTTACAAGAAAAATATTTCCATCTTCATAAATTAAGATGATTTGTTGCTATAAATCTTATCATGATTAAGAAGTAAAGCTAGAAAAATTGTATTTAAAATTAGATAAAGATGATATGTATAAAACTTGGTCTCTCTTATAATCAACAAATATATTTAAAGAGCATAAATGTGTTTTCTTATAATTCTTGAGTCTGGGAAGTCCATGGTGAAGGTGCTATCACCTAGGCCTTGAGAGCCGGACTGCACAGGGTGGAAGACACAGGGAGATGTGAAAATGTGTCCTTATCACATGGAGAAAGAGCTTAGATGAAAACTCTCACCCACAGCTCTCTTACCATCCCCTTCGCAAGAATCTAAACACCTCTAATGAATCTCGTCTCAGATGTAGAGATTAAGTTCCAACATGAATTGTTTGAAGAGATAAAATGTCAAAATATAGCAATCTCTGGAAACCAAAACAAAATATAGTTATTTATATTTAGTAGTGAACTGTGCTGGTTTGAATCATATTTTTCTCCATGGAAACTCTGAAATAATCCAGTGTCAGACTTTAACAAAATTCACCTACTGTTATTGTCTTATCAACGTTTCATATCTGTACATACCCATGATTCAACCTCTACAGCTCATGCAGGAGAAAATTGAGAAAGAGAGGACCGGTGACTTTCCGTTCATATATAGATCGTTAGAAAAAATAGGACTCTGCCAAAGAACAGACTAGGAACAAAACAAAAGGAACTCCACAAGGTGATTTACTCCAGTGCAGGAGGGAACATAGCCATCTGAAAGCAGGAAATTGAGCAATTAAGAGGAAAGCTACTCAGTGTTTACTCCCACACATGTCTCCTACCATGTATGGAAGTTTTGCTTCAAGACCTGACAGCAATTGTTTAGTCCACAATTGGCCATAAAGAAAAAAAAAAATTGTGATATAGAGAACTCTAAGAATTCCTAGAGTTTGAATAAGCAGACATGTACCAAAGGATTTCAAAAGACGGTAGAAGTTTATGAAGGATTGGCTGCTGATGTAGCCCTCTTTGCTAGAAATTTTTTTTTTTTCTTATAGACAATTGAAACAATGGCTACTAAAGATTTAAAAATCTTTTCTGAAGTGACAGGTGTGGGAAGGGTAGTGTGAAGCTTTGGAATCAATCAGAGGAATCTGAACTACATGTAGAAATTTTGCAAAGTTCTGGCAGTCAATGTCCAAATAAATTAGCTGAAGCATAAATTTTTGTGTTTTATTTTTGTTTTCTATAAAAATACAATAGGGTCACTTGATAGAAAAAAAAAAAAACTAGGATGCTTTTTCCTCTTTCTCTCTCCTTTGTAAACAAATTCATTTTATTCACCAATCTCTGTTTCTTAACAGAGAGGGAAACTGTGTGGCATGTTTATGGATCTAAGTGAGTCCTCACATGTGTTCATTTTGCACTTACTTTTCTGACAAGATATAAACAAATTAATATCCACTCTAACTGGCCCAAAGAAATAAAGACTAGAATCCCAGGAGAAGGTGTGGTGACAGCTCCTCTTATCTCCTCACTAAGGAGTAACAGCACCAATCCAGCTGCTCTCTGGTGTTCTGCTTAATTGCTCCGCTGAAGGTGCCAAACATTCTCTAAGTTCCCAAAACAATTGCAGCTCTATGCTGTCTACAGAAATCATTTTATTACAAAAGTAGTTAATATAAGTTCTTAGTCCATAGAGAGCTTTAAAACTACCAGCCACTAAATGTGAACAGTTTTTAAAGTGAATATTTTTAATAATGTTCATGTAAATTTTATTTAAGGTTTTTGGGTATTTTAAAACTCACTCATAAATAAAGAATCTTTTTTTTTTTTTCTGTATGGTGTTGCTACATTGGATTGTTTTCTCTAACAAGATATAAGTCCATAGAATCTGCAGTGACATCAAGCTTCATAACTCGAAACACTTTCAACTGCACCAAAAGTTTGAATCCAAGCACATAAAACTTAAGGAAAATAACTGTGCACTGCCATGCCATTTGTGATGGCTATTATTGGTTGTCAACTTGGCTGTATCTGTAATGAGCTACAATCCAGATGGGAGAGCATACCCATAAGAGATATTTTGCTTGGTTTGAAGAGGGTGAATCCACTTCTAGTCTGGATCTTTGAGGAAGGAAGACACACCTCTGATTTGAATCTTGAAGCTGGAAGACACACCTTTAATCTGGGCCACAACTTCTTCTGGAAGCCTAAATAAAAACATGGAAGAGGGAACATAGTGCTTTTTTCCTGTGTGCCCTTGATTTGCTAACATATCCATTCCTTTGCTGACATGAAAGCCTGCTTCTTCATGATTCCAACATATACAGAAGACCAGTTGAAACAGACAAACTTGTGGGACTGAGAAAATACTAGATTCTTAGATTTTTCTGTGCATAGGTAGACATTGTTGCATTAGTTGGAATGCAGCCTGTTAGTTGTTCTAATAAGCCTCCTTTATATATATAGAGAGAGATTCATTCCATAAGTTATGCGACTAATACAGCGTTGATATTGTTATGTTTGGGTAAGTTTCAGAACTAAGGACAAATTTTAAAAGAAAGGAAAACAATAAACATTCAACAATAGTTCTATCAGAGTTTTTGAAAAATATTTTATATTACATAAACATAGAGATATTAATTATAGAAGCAATGTTCTGTAATGAGACATTATTCTACAAATACCCACATTCATATATTTTACTGAAGCTAAATAAAGTCTTCAAAGAATGGGTTCAGAATCTTGAACCCAGAGGCTGCTGGTGTCAAGAACTGGGATTTCTTCTGAAGTGCTTAATATAATTCTTTCTTGTGACTTCCAAACATAACAAATACAGAAAAATAAAGGGGCATACTTCTTCTATAGAAGCTAATGATTCTAGATAATCCATAAATCACTAGAGATCAGCTAGATCTTTGAAAGCACAGCCATTTTAAATGCGTACAGGAAACTAAGAGGTCTACTGATGGCTCCAGTCACTTCCTACAGAAAGCTGAAGAGTGAAGAATTATTATAACGGGGGAAATCTGGGCATTCTGTGAGGTCTAGGTTTCCCAACAACATCCAATCACAGAGCATAGACAGGATTCAATAGAAGTGATGGACTTGCCACTATGGTAGGAGGGAAGGAGATAGTGATAAGAGAATAGTGAACTTTACACAAAGTAGAAGGAAAACAAATTTAGAGCACTAAAGAAGACACTTCGCTCTGGCATAGAAAGTGAAACATGAGCACTGTATGCTTTCAGAGGAGACTCTCCAATTTGATGAAGTGTCTTTCTGGTTAGAATAAGTTATGTTGTATGCAGTTACTAAGGCTACATTTACTACCTTGTGAATGATGACATTTTTCCTTGGCTTGTATTCAGCTCTGGAAACTGGAGGAGTGTGAGACACTGCATATCTCTGTTATGCAAAGAAGTCATGCAAACAAGGACTATGCAAATAATAGCAGTCCTGTTTGACCTCTATTGGCTCTTGGAAATGGAGCTGCAACTCTGTGGAGTCCCACTACTGTAGTCTCAGGCTCAAATTTTGGCTGGAGGCAAAGCTTTTCTGTTTGGGACATCTGGACAAGCTTACAACAGCTTACTGTTGAGAAGCCATTACATTTTCCCACAGTAACAGCCTTGAATATACACTGATTAAAGTCTCAGTTTGCTTTATTTAACATACATTGTGTTTTATAAAAATGAAAATGGAGCCAAGTATATGTTTGAAAGAGCAAGGTAGTACGGTAGGAGTGGTTGCCTCGGCAAGTCCATGCTGAGATATCACTTACCCCTGAATTATCAACCATACAATGGGTAGAATATAGTTTATTTCAGACATGGGGAGGGGAGTTGGGAAGGGAGTAAAGAGAGAAAGAAGAGAAAGAAGGAGGAGGAGGAGGAAGAGGAGGAGAGGAAGAGAAGAAGAAGGCCAGCCAGGAACAATTAGAGATGAGGGGGGAGGGATGGAGAGAGAGGCAGAAAGAAGTCAAGGAGAAAAGGGGCAGAAAGAGTAAGAGAGTAAGAGGGCGAGGAGGGGCCAAGCAACCCTTTTTATAGTATGCCTGGATATTGCCAGGTGACCATTGGGCAGAGCCTAGAAGGAATGCTATCAGCCTAGCTCTAGATACAGTGTGAAGAAAGGGTTAATAACGCTATATTCTAAAACTCAATTTAGAGTGGAAGGACTACTATGGACAAGTGTTTGATCATTACAAATGTCAAAGGACACATTATCAATAAAGTTAGGTGCAAAATAGTCATCCACTTAAAAACAGTTTTAAAAATTGCCACATTTTTATCATTCATTTATCAGTTGATAGGCAACTACATTACTTCAATTACTCGACTATTGTGAATAAAGCAGCAAAGCAGATAAACAAGCATATCTGTATACTAGCATATAGAATGTATTCAAGTGATCTAACTTGGTCTTATAGTAGTTCTATTTCTAGATTTAGATTTTTTTTTTTTTTTAGAAAGGAACTTCTATACTTATTTCCATAGTGGCTGCACCAGTTTGCATGCCTATCAGCAGAGAATAACTATTCTTGTCTGCATATCCACCTGATACTTGCTATTGCTTTTGATGTTGTTGGTTTTGTTTGCTTGTTTGTTTGTTTTTATCTTAGCCATTCTAACAGAGAAGCATCTCAAAGCCATTTTAATTCATGTTTCCCTGGTTGAAAAAACTGTGTAACATATGTTTTAGACATTTTTATACTCTCTGTTTAGATGTGGATTGAATTTGAGTTTTCCAGAGTGGTTATTAAATCATTAAGAAACTATGGGGTGGGGAGACTGCACAGTTACCATGGATTAAAGGGGAGTGGCTGAATATGAAGGTTTATACTAGAGTTGAGGGCTGAGGAGTGAAAGATAGAGAAGTGACTACAGAGATGGATGAAAAACAATAAAGACTTTTTTTTAAAAAGTCATATGATAACACACTGTTATGGAATCCTCATATGTATATATGCATATGAGCATGTGAGCCTGTATGATGGTTACTACAAAGACTTGCAACTTGGTACAATGTTCTATAAGGTCCCTCCTAAGCTTAAGGAATCATCCTGGACAAAAGAGTGTAAAGAGTGTAAGAGCCAAGGTCAGAGGATGGTAACAAGAACACTTTTCTGGGCCCAGCAGAGAAGTTGGGCTTGTGTGCTTGTATCAGTTATCATGTCATACACTACACAACACAAGACCTGAACAGCTTCAAGCCAGATCAAATCCCAGTTTGGAGAAGGGAGGTAAACATGATGTTTCACCCTTAGCTAAAGAACTTTTGGCCACTGAGAGTCATTGGATGGAAATAGTAACTTTTGCCTGAAATGACATCTTTATCCTAACGATGTTCGAGTGAAAGGACACAACACTAAGAACATATATGCATCACACATTGGACTTAGTTGGCTTAAACAAAACAAAACAAAGCAAAACCAAACAAAAGAATAGAACTTTGGGTTCAAATGGAAGTTGGGTATTGATCTGGTGTGATTTGGGGTGGAATTTTCAAAGAATGACTGGAAAGAAGAAAGAGAAAGAAAGAAAGAAAGAAAGAAAGAAAGAAAGAAAGAAAGAAAGATGAATGGAGGAGGGAAAGGGGGAGTGGGTAAGAGAAGAGGAGGACAGAGAGAGAGAGGGGAGAGAGTGAGGGGGGAGGGAGGAAGGGAGAGAGGGAGGAAGAGAAGGGGCTTACAGTTAAATACATGGATTATGTCATCAGGATTTCACTCAGATTCTTTTTGATTCCCTGTTTTGTGACAGTTTTTGAGCAGGTTTTCAAGAAATAATCAGATGACAACAAATTTTTTTACAGTGCAAAGTGCACCTGTGAGTGAACAATGGCCAAGGTCACCATTTTGTTGCTCTGTATGTGGAAGTCTTCTTACTATTAACTGATATTTTGATGATAATGTTGTATCAGCTGTAGAATCTTCCTGGTGGAGTCATTGAGGCCTCCTACATATAGAAATATATCACCAGAAAACAAAATATTTGTTACTTTCATGTTTGTATATCTTTTATTTATTTTTTCCCCTATTGCTACAGCTAGAACTTCAGGGTCTATAGTGAACAGGAATTGTATGGATAGTTACTCTTGTCTTCTTGATAATGTGGGGATGCTTACAAAGAATTTTTTTTTCATTTGACATGATGGGGTTATTAATTTTTCACAGGCAGCCTTTATTCTGTCAAGATATGTTATATCCATATCTAATATCTCCATGCTTTATTTTAAAGGTTTATTTTATTTGTTTTAAAATTATTCATAAGTGGGATAGGAAGAATGGTAGTCTTAACAGGAAAGCACGTAGTCATGGATGTCAGAGGTATGAAATCTTCTAGACCTTGGCCGTTTTGAACTAGGAAACTTGGTCCGGGAACCTAAGTTCTTTGCTGTATTAGTATACAACTGTAACTCCGGAGGCCCTTTCCAGGGTTCTAATCATTCAGATGTGTTGGAATTTTGTCAAAGGGATTCACTACATTAATTGAAAAATTCATATCATTTCTGTCATAGACTCTTTCAATGTGATGCATAGCATTTAGTTTTCTGTCTGTGTATCTATGTATTTATCATCTATCTATCTATCTATTTATCTATCTATCATCTATCTATCTATTTATCATCTATCTATCTATCTATCTATCTATCTATCTATCTATCTATCTATCTATCATCTATCCACTTATTGGTAACGCTCTGTCCTTGCATCCTTAAAAGAAAGCCAGTGTAATCAGTAATCCTGATAAATGATCTTTTAAAAATTCTCTTTGATGTGTTCTCCAAGTATTTTACTGAGAAATTTTGTTTATGTTCATCAGGTAGACTGGAATATATTATTACTTTTCTTTGGATTTTAATTTGGGTTTTGGTATAATGGTAACATTAGCTTCATAAAGCAATTTTGGAAATGTAACTTATTTTCTATTTTATGGATAATTTGAGTTGTACTGCTGTTTGCTGTTCTTTGCAGCTTCAGTAGAATTATTCACAGAAAGCATCTGAGCTTATGCCCTTTTAGTTATATTTTTAGTTATTCCTTGTCATGTTTTTCAAGTTCTGCTTAAATTATTTACTTTAGTTTGACTTACCATATGTTTGTCAGACAGATTTATATATTTATCCATTTCTTTCTGACTTTTGAATTTCACTTAATCCAAAATTCTAAGGTATGCTCTAATAATTCTTTGAAATTCCTTGGCATATGTTGCAATTTCTCCCTCTAGTAATTTAATCTCAATATCATAACCTTTCCTTAATATTCATTATTTTTAGACTTACATACTTAAAACCTGCAACCCCATTTAGTATAGTATATATGTTTAAGGCTGACCATTTCAGAATATATTGCCTGTTAGAAGTATGTAGAAAGTATGCTTAAGTATTTTGAAGTTGAATAGAAATTTCTGAAGTTCTGTAGTAGAGTATGACATAATTTAATAATTTCATAATAAATCAGTAAATAATTATATTTTAATTGATGCTTCTTATTAAATATTTTCACAACTTAATTTGATGTTAATAATTCTTTTTATGTTTAAATCCAACTTATAATTTTTTCTTTTACAAATTTACTTTTATATTGATTTTATTTTCATGAATAAAAAACATGTGTTTGATAATTATACATTTGACTAATTATAAAATTAGAAATGGGGTGAAGCAATCTACACTATAATAGACATCTTTTGTATTCACTATTAATGAATCTAAACACAATAAAGTAATTATATAAGTTCTGGCAGTTGAAAAGCATAAATTGTCTTCAATTCAGACAGCATTATTTACATATAAAGTTGTCAACATATTTGTATAGATTTACATTAGGAAAATAATGACTGAGGTGCTATTAAAATATCTATGAAAATTTTGAAATACATCCGTGGTATAAATAAATTAGTTTGCCCAACTTTATAAATAATTTTCCTTTATACTTAAGGGCTGGGTATAGAGAATATGCAATAAATGTTTATGTACATTTGCAAGTAAATTGACATTGTTACTTCAAAGGATATAAATAAATGGCTCACAGGAATACAATTTTAAATAATGCAGCACTTTTCTTTCTTGTAAACATTTGTTTACCTATTTATTGATTTATTAGTGTGTGTGTGTGTGTGTGTGTGTGTGTGTGTGTGTACTCTTACCACAACATGCATATGGAAGTGAGAGGACAAACTGTAGCAATTGTTATGGGGAGCTAAAGAGATATATAGATATAGATATAGAGATATATAGATATAGATGTAGATGTAGATGTAGATGTAGATGTAGATATAGATATAGATATAGATAAACAGTATTAAAATTTAAAGTAATAAATAAAGGAATAATTTGCTCTTTCCTTCCAGTGTGAGAAAACTGGGTATCAAACTCAGGTTATCAGACATGGCTGGAAGCTCTTTTACCCACTGAGCTATACCTCTCAGGCTCAAATAATGTACTTATAAGTGAAAAACTCTAGTTTTGGTTTTATTCCACTTCTAACGTTTGATTAATATACAAGTTAAAATTTGAGTAAAGAATGTTGACTTTTTCTAATAATAAGGTATTTGTCTAGGCAATCTTTAAAAAATGGTATTATATTTTCTTAAGTTATTAAAGCCTCTATCTCTCTGATGATTTCATGTTTAAAATCAAAGGAAATAATTTATTTTGCTTTAACTCCCATTTTTTCTCAAACATATGATGAGTGCTCTAGCACAACCTACATCTATCTCATAGGTTGTGAAAATGAGAACTCCCATGGTTTTAGTTCTCTTAAAGGCATATGGGTTCTACCCATAGATGCAAAAACCTATGGCTCTTGACATGTTGTCATCATAGGTGCATAGACTGCTGCCTACCTATGGTTCTGACTAGTATTGTGCTAAAATAAGCTAGTATTAAATACAAAATTGTTTAAAGTATTATTTCATTGCTTGTAAAAGTGTTTCTATATTTCTCATTCCCTTTCTCTTATCCCAGGTGTTTGCTCACCAAACAGTGCACAGATTGCACAGCAACTATAACCTAAGAACTGTGGCCATGTGTACCTCTGAGTTAAGGGACAGTGGCCTGCAGTTAATGGAAACCAATTGTCTTTCTGTGTTGATCATTGCTGTTTCTCATGTCCGTTTTATAATGCAGGAACATTTGCTCTCACCAAGTTTTAGTTGTAGAAAAACACAAATTAGCACAGTTGCCATGGAAGTGTGCTGCCTATTTGCCAGGTTTTAGTAGTTCTTAAAATTAGAAAATACTGAAAATTTTACCCAAGGAATTGTGCTACTTAACATATATGTGTAACACTTTCAGTAATGCTGTTCATAAAGAATTAAGTTAGTTTTATCTCAATTAAAATAAAACAACACAATAATATTAATAGAATAAAGCAACATACTATTGAACAATTCTTCATTTCTATCAATTTGGCAAAAAATATTGTATAGCGTTTGTTGGCTGATCTTAAAGGTACATTCAGACTCCTAATACCTGGATAGGAAATAAATAACTAGATTCTATATAAATGACTTTGTATATGCTGGAAGTGTTTTTAAAAGTCCAGGGAAATACTAAGTGCTGAATGGCAAAATATAATCCCAGACTGTTTTGTTATATAAACATTGTCAATACTATGCTGCATATAGTCTGTACACATATCTCTCCTTTTTTTTTTTTACCTAAGAAATGAGACAATATTGACTGTCTTTGTATGTTCTATGTCGTATGACAATATTAAGCTAAAACCAGTTTTGTCATTTCATATTGCCTATAGTAAGCATAAATCATAAAGTTCACTGTTTCCCTATTTTTATTTTATCCTAAACAAACTTTTTTTTTTTCATTTTAAAACAAATAGTTCTTAAAAGTTGTCAAACTCTGTTTTTGAAATTCTATTGAGGTATCCATGTGCCTATAGGGAGATTTTTATCTTCCTTTACTGTGTTTAAACATAACAAAAAGTTCTTCTTCAAACTCAGTGACAGTGGTCCTGGGTATATCCATTGTCTTAGGTACTTTAATTTGCTTATGGTCTTTTTCACATCAAGTTTCACATTTCTATGGAGTGATGTCAAACTGTTTTTAACTCATCAATATCTTAGAACAGTTGATATTTCACAATTTTCTTGACCTTTAATATTCCTATATAATTCATTCAAATTAGGTGATTTGGCTGAATATTTGATATTACATGTGGATTCAGCTTTCTTGTTTGCAAAGTAATTTGCATAACAGTATTGGTAAAATCAGCATTTTATTCTATCAATATGTTATTTTAAAACAGACTTCTTACTTGATGGTCCTTACATTAGTTGTTAATTCTGATGTGCTATGCAAATAGTACTGAAAATAATCTTGTATTTCACTGCCCCCTACCCTCACCTCTCACAGCTTCATCCAGATAGTTTAAGACAAGGATTTCTACACTGGGCTTTCAAGCATCCTTTTAAGTGTGGAGTCTCTGAACAATGAGTATCATTGCTTCTTATACCTCTCTGTTTAGCTACAACAAGTCTAGCCAAAATAGATGCAAATGGCTAACCAAGCTCAACAACCTCACATCCAAGTTGAACTATTTGTGCTGAATAAGAACACGAGAATAAACTGTGGATAGAAATGCAATAATTACTGCCAAACAGAACCCAATTAACTATTGTTGCTCTGTGTGTTTGACATCTAGTAAAGACAATCTCTGTTTGGTTCTTTCAGTGTTGTATTTATTTTGGCTGTACTCCACATTTGCTCTGCCAGAGAAATTTAGAGAGTCAGCATAAAAGAAAACTAATTGTGTCATGATATTTCATTAATAAACATATCATTTTATACCTGTGATATGATTTGTTTGAAGTTACCATATGCATATAATTTTATTGAACACTTAGATGGAGCTTTCTGTAGTATGGCCTCAAATCTTCTTCTTTTTCTTGGATTCTTCATTAAGCTATCTTAACTTTTAAAGTTACTTCTGCATCTCAATTTTCAATATTATGAGCAATCAAATTAGCTTTTGCCAAAATTCATTCCAGTGACAGATACTTTAATATTAGACTTCCCTATAGAAGCTACTGTTGAACATTCCCTTCCTCTATATTTCTGTGATCTTTTTGTTATTCACAAGTAAAAATGATTTTCTCCTTCTCTGGTTTCTGTCTCCTCTCCTTTACAAGCAGCAACCATATGGAAATATTTATTTCAAAAGTCTGTACTATGTTAGTATTTATTTTTTATTTGAGATAAATATTTCTTATATTTTTCTGAGAAAATTTATTTCTAATTTTAGAAGATTGATATTCTGAGAAGCAAATATGTGTGCACATATTGACCTCAAAATTGCTATGTTTCAAAGCTGACCTTAATATTGTGATCTTACTCTTTTATCTCCTAAGTTCTGAGGTGCAGAATGTGTACCACATGTCTGAATCGTTTTAGATTGATCTTAAAGTATATTTTAACTTTAGGTGTTTCTCACAGCTCTTAATATGATTTTGTTCCTTTTTGTTGTTGTTGTTTATCTTTTGAGAATTTCATAATTGAAAGTAATGTGTTTTGATCAAATACAAAATTTAAATACAATCCCATTGAATTAACCAGTAAAATAGGATTCTAGATGTATAGCTACTTTTCTAATATGTGAGAAACAGTACAAAGTCTAATATAAATAAAACATATTATTTTTATTGTGGTTTTTTTAGTATTATATTACAAGTTAAAACAGATTTCTGCCAAGGACCATCCTTGGCTTGGAAAGCAGGTCTTGCAGAAGGGGCGTTTGGAAAGGCAAAAAGACTCAAATCAATCAGAGGTTATAAGCTGACAGCCTTCTGTTCTGCTCCAGACAGCTCTCTGGAGAGATCTCCAGACATCTTATCCACATAGCTCAGCTATAGCAAACCAAGACCAGTCATTTATTTGCATATTATCCACCCCAGGTTCCCTTTTGATATTCTATGAATCACCATTTTATGACCTAGCTGCTTGACTCTTTGAAATGAACAAGTACTTTTTTTTTTTTTTTTTTAAATCTTACAAATGAATTCAGAGATCTGTTTGCCTTTGTAAGCACAAATAATAAGCTAGCTGGGTGGGATCTCACTCTGAAATCACCATTCTAACCACTACTCAGTCTAACCTTGCTTTGTCTCAGACTGACCTTGAACTCAGGAATTTGCCTGCTTTGAAAGCACAAGCAATAAACTTAGCTGGGTGGGTTCTGGCCCTGCAATCACCACTCCCCAAATGTCTTTATCTCCTTCCTTAATATCTTTCTGACAATCTGGATTAACCTGCCTCTATTCTTTTTAAGTCTATAAAGCCCCACATACAATTCATATTGCACCCTTATAGTTTGCATAGTTGAGAAATCTTGTTTATATATTTTTAAACTTTTTTAGAGTAATTTTCTGGTCTTAAGAGCTGGCCTAAGGGTCACAGTATTTACCATTTTTGCTAAGGACATAGGCCTACCCTCACCTCCTGGACTCACACTGGTTTTAATTATAATGGAGTCATTAGCATTGGCATTGAGAATATTCCCCAATGCCTTTAGAAGGGGAACATTTCCTGAAGTAGAAACAAAAAACAAATAAAACAAAACAAAAACTATGTACATTATTAACAAAGAATCCCTATGCTTACAGAAACCATCAACACTAGTGGAGGCCCATTCCTTGCTGTCTCTATCTAGAGGCAGTAACCATGTCACACCATCCTGCCGGACTGAGCAGATTTCTAATTTCTACACATTATAATAAATATTTATTGATATAGTTACTTGTTAGTGTTCTGACTACTATTAACATTTTCTTAATTAATGGTTTTATTCCTGCATATTTGAAAATCATTATTTTCAATGTTAAATGCCTTACTTTTTACTGTTAAAGTTTTAAGTATCTGATAATCTTTCACTTTATTATATTATTAAAGTTTTTAACTTGTTAGAAAATAGGAATTTTTCTTTTGAGATTATAATATAATTACATTTATCCATCCCCTAGTACCCTTCCAAACCTTCCATATAGTCCTCCCTCATCTGCTTCAAATTAAAATTCTTGGCCCCCTGTTCACTAAGTTTAATTGTATGCATATGTGTATTTGCATATATATGACATGTCCAGTCTGTGCAACCTTACTTGTATGTATATTTTCAGGGCTGATTGTTTGGAATTGGATAAACAACTGGTACAGTATTCCTTTGGGCAAACCTTCTCTCTCAGTCCAAAATTCTATCAATTGCTTATGGTTCTATGTGTAAGGTTAAGTCTGCATGGATATTCAATGTTCACTGTGTTATAGTCACTGTGAGTCATGGAAGCTTCCAAAGGAGGGAAGTCACCAGCATTCCTACCCAGCTATGATGTTTATGAACCACATCAACAGCCAATATGCACAATAATCCTAAGGGTGAGATGTTGTCAGTCATAGCTTGATGGTTCCTAAGTGCTCAATAATTGCACTTGAGCTCAACAAGAAGAAACATATGCCTGATACTGGAAATATGCATAATTCCCTAATGCTAGTAAAATCATTGTTAATTGCAGAAGAGTCTCCAAGTATCAATTTATAAATCCAGCATACCCATAACAACAGTTTATAAATATTTGTCCTTATATCCAGAGATTGGTGTATTTCTCACTCTTTATCCATGAAACTTTTCTATGCAACAGATGGAGACAACTAAAGAAAACTACAACCAGTTAAAATGTGGATATATTGCAGAAGATTATATATACATGTGTGTGTGTGTTTGTGTGTGTGTGTATGTGTGTGTGTGTGTGTGTGCATGTGTGATTTATAGAGGGCCAGAGTTTGCTCTAATATTATGTCTTATAAATATAATAAGCTATACCTTATAATTTTAAATTACAATTTTGTCTGATTTTTTTGATACTAAGCTTTATATTTTTCTTTGAATTTTTGTTTTTTGTTTTGTTTTCAATGTAGTTTTTATTCTGTGGAACATACAATTATTTTTAAAAATATTTTAAATTAACTTTTGTTTGTAGGGCTTGGAATGAGGTAAATGCATGCCTTAGTCTATATGTGGCGATCACATGACTGTCTGAAAAGTGTTAAATATTTTTCATTTAATCCTTACTATTTAAAAAAGAGCTTGGATTCTATTAGAATTTTGAAAAGACAGGAAGACAAGGGAAAGAAAGTAAAGAGAAACTATCCTAATTTATTTTTTTATTCCTCGCTTTGATTGGAAACCAAGACAACTTATAAAAGAAGGAGTTAAATTGGGCTTACAATTTCAGGTGACTGGAGTCGATTGGCAGAGCAAAGACATGATGGCAGGAACAGCTGAGAGCTCACATTTTTCTGAAATAAGGACACAGAGATTTGTTTTTGAAATTCAAAGTTACCTCCAGTGATACATCTTCTATACCAAGCAGATATCAACATAGCCTAATCTTTTAGAACTAGTTCCATCAACTGAGAACCAAGAATCCAAATATATGATCCTCCATAATATGGCTTCCATCAACTCATATGAAGTGGCACTATTAGCAGGTATGCTATGTTGAAAGAAGTGTCTCACCAAGGGAAGGCTTTGAAATTTCAGATGCTCAAGCCAGGCCCGCTGTCATTCTTTCTTCCTGCTGCCTTCTAATTCAGATGTAGAACTCTCAGCTACCTACCTCTCCAATATCATACCTCCCTGCTGCCATGCTTCCTATCATGATAATGGACTTAAACCTCTGAACTATAACTCAGCTCTGCTTAAGTGTTTTCCATTATAAGAACTTTAGTGGTCATGGTGATTTTTGTCAGCAATACAAACTTAACTAAGACAAAAGGCAACAAAAGAGAAGAGTAAATGTGTCTATTTATCAAATTTTTTTTTTCCTTTTCAGTAGAGGGTATAGAATTCTCCTACCTTCAGCTGAGGGTTTGGAGGTAATGAAATATTATAAAAGGTATTAATTTGTGGATTATCCTACAGAGTCTGCAATTGGTATTATGCCAAATGTTTACTATGATAATTTATTATATGTACATGTTATGAATTGCAAACTTAAGGGTTCTTTGGAAAGGCAGTTTTGTTGGATGGTGTTTTGCTGTGGCAAATACATGAGGAATATTTCACTGAAGCAGACAGAGATGAAAAGATTGTTCTACTACAGCAAGTACATGTAAGGACATATGATGAAGGATTCTTTGCTAATGACATACATGTATTGGTCTACCTTACTCTGTGTAATCACCAAAAACTTCTGGTGATGTGCTGCCGCTTATAGCTACTTCTTGGTACTTTGGTGATTGGCAGAGTGATGTCAGTTGAGACACATTCAGATGGAGTTTTGCTAAGACTCATGTGCTGAGGCAAGACACTTGGCTAGGCACGACCCGTGGACAACACATAAAATTTAGAGGGAGTTTAAATAGGACTCAACAGACAGTGACAGGGGCTTTGCTGGGTTTTCATGTAGACATAGCTGTGCAATGCTAGTTGGTCTCCCATTTTTACTGATCTTCGCTTCACTGTGAGATGCACAGCCTAGAACTTTCTGGCATTCCTGATGTCCTAGGTTCCTCCTGTTGACTAATGCCAATTCAGCTGACGCCTGGCTGCCCTGCGAGGTTGTGCCACCTCTCCTGCTATCCTGACACTACAAAACTGGACTGCTGATATATCCATGAACTGTTTGAGAGTAGATTGAGCTGCTGCTGCTGCTGATTTGTGAACTGAACTGCTGATTTCCTGACAACACAGATGGGATTTGCTCAAAAGAACCATTTCTAAACAGGTCAACTTCCCCTGTATCTTTTCTTTTTCCACTACCTCTGTTGGGTAGTGGGGTCGAAGAAATGTCAAAGTGTATAAGAACCATAATTAAAAATAGGCTTTGTAAAAATTAAAGTTACAACTAAGTGTTCCAAAATATCTTGCTTGTTGCATTTTCTACAGTTTTGCTCCCAAATACTTCAAGAGATAGCTTCTCTGCTGATGATTGAGTAAGCCACTGATCTAGGGGTATAGCCACATATCTTTAGGAATCATTTTATTGCTATTATAACTAAAAAAAATAATATTTGGTTTTCCTGTAGGCCCTTGACATATCCAGTTAAAATTTATGTCTACCTCATCTGGGTCAGGAACTTGTTTCCACTTTCTGAGTGAGCCTTAAATCTAATCAGAAAGTGGCTATTTACCTACACCGTGTGTTTTTATCTATTGCACAAGCATATCTTGCTGGTAGGTTACTATTATAGATCAGAGGATTTGTACATAGGTTTATGTTTACCTTTCTCCTCTGATATCCTGTAGAGTACCTTCCAGTAAAATTAACAGGAGCCCATAGGTGTGAATATAATTAGAAGAGCAATGGTGTGTACTTTTCTTGTACCTGTGTCATCCATGTATACTTATATAAGTGAGTACATGGGTATCCACATATTAGGTGTTTTTTATTGAATATAGAGTTCATAAATTTGGTTGCTGGATGGCTAATTTACTTTAGTGACTTGTTTGACGGCAATATTAGTAGCACTCAGGTTACAATGCATGCTGTCTAACCCATATATAACTTGTGTGCTGAGCATCTATATTACAGTGTACCTGTTTGTACAATAGGCACTTTGCCAAAGAGCCTTCTCCCAGACTCTATAGCTTGTATTTTTTATTTTATATTTTGTTATATCGCTTGCTTGTTTGAATAGTTTATTGATTTTGAAAGAGGATACATGTGACAAGATGAAGTGGAGGTCAAAGGACAATTCATGGGTTAAGCTCTCCTACACCAATTATTTCTTTCTTCCATTTCCTGGGTGTTTTTTTTTTGGTTTTTTTTTTGGTTTTTTTTTTTTTTTTTATAAGATATCCTCAGTAATACAAAAGTGCTTATATTTTCTGGATAACAAACAGCTGCTCAATTTTACTTAAAGCCCACTCAATAGTAGGAAACTCATGACTGTTACTGTAAACCTAGCTAACTATCAGTTCTGAAAAAGTCAAAGACCTTAGACGCAAACCTTCTATTGCAAATTTCCTAAATCAATATAGCTTCATAAGATAATCTAAACACTTATCCTCATAAAGGCTATTTGGTTGTTGTTGTTGTTATATTTTGTTTTATGTTTGCTTGTATATGTGTGTTTTGTAGCAGACAAAGGCTACTAAAGAGATTTACACCTAGACACATTGTAAAAAATAATCATGACATGCTCAGTCCTCAATGGTACATCTACAAATGTACCAAATGAATGTAAGTTCACCTTACACTGAACACATAGGGAACAGAAAACAAAAAGACAGGGGATAATATTGTAATATCATAGGATGAAGATGTCTGCTATGTGATAGAGTCTTCCCTACAAACAAGAATGCTACACCTATTAAATCTCACCAATATGGTTGCTTAACAAAATATACATAATGACCATATTAGTTAGCATGACAAGATGGATGAGGTAATGTCATAAGGCTCCAATCTTAGATGAAATGCTCTAAGTAGTCAATGGCTACTGCGATAGATAGAAATAGTTTTATCCAGTGATGATCTCTGTGATAGGTTTTATAGTCTTAGTCACATGTATATATTAGAAACATTAAATGGACTCAGTAGAATGCATGTGTTTGTATGGGGAGAGCTTATGTCTGGTACTGTAATCTAGATGAGAAAGTGAGGTTGACACTGGTGGAGTTAAATAGGGAAGATATATTATGTAATAAAGTAAAATAATTGTAAAATTCTTAAAAGAGTAAAAATATTAAATAAAGATATGTTAGTATTTTGCTGAATTAAAATACTTTTATTTGAAATGAAATTACATCAGTTGCCTTGGTGCACTCCCTGGAAACACTATATCTCAAATTGATACCCTCTTTTTCTTTGATTATATTTGTATGTGTGTATATGCACATATATGTGTGTATACAGCCATCTGAGTCTATTGTTTGTGTTTAAGTGGTTTGAAGTCTGACCACTCTGCATTGTCCAACCAAGAGGGGTCTCATCCTTGAGAAAAGTTAATTCTCCTTTGCTTAGTAGTTGGTTGTGGTTTGAGTAAGAACGGTCCCTATATGTTCACATATTTGAAAGCTTAGGAGTGACTCTATTTGAAAGAGTTAGAAGGTGTGGCATTGTTAGAGGAACTGTGCAACTGGAGTCTGCTTTGAGGCTTAAAAAGATGAAGCTAATTCAATGGCTGTCTTTACGACTCTATGGTTCAGTGGTAGAACACTCAGCTCCTTCTCTAATGCAATGTTTGCCTTTATGATGCTATGCTTCCAACAATGTTGATAATGGACTAAACCCCTGAAGTTTCAAAACTCAATGAAATAAGCAAACCTTAATTAAATGCTTTCCTTTATAAGAGTTGTTGTAGTCATGGTGTCGCATCCCAGCAATAGAACCTTGACTAAGTCAGAGCTAACAGTTGCTTATAGCTTTTTGTCCACATTTTTTTTTTGTTTTATCTCCCATGTTACCTTCCTTTTTATATCAGAAAATTTTAGATTATAAAGGGTACCAATACATAGAGATTTTCGTACAGACCCTAAAAATTATTTTAATTTATTTTATTTTACTATTAACCTTTTAGATTTAAATGACTCCATTTTTGCCGAGGATTATTTCTCATGACTATGCAGGCTGCACTAAACCACTTCAACTGTCAGTGTGGTTTAATACTAAAAATTTCAGGAAGCATTGTGCAACAAACTTAGCATTTCACTTACTTGTTCTTCATTTTGAAGGTTATCTCTATTAATCCAGGTAGCCCTCTTGCCAGGACCTGTATTCTACCTGGCAGAAAAATGATGCCCTGCTCTTCGAAGGTGTGTGCATTTTGTGTTGCAGCATCAATAAGTTACTTATTTATTTATTTTTCATCAACAACAGCAATTTTATTCCCTATGGTAGCTTGACACATATCCGAAAACCCTCTATTCATAGTCTTACAACATTTGTTCATTCATTGGCTCTTTTCAGGGGCATTGATTTTTATATTCTGTTTAGAGATTCATAGCTGTAGTTTATGAAAATGATAGTTTGGGAGAAACTTATTCTTTCTTGAGAAGTAGGCCTTTCTGATTCTAAATGTTTCCATGGGTTAGTATGACAGCTGCAATCTAGCAGTCTGTATTAGGCAAAAGACAAGTAGAAAAACTACAGATGTCTGAAATCTGGAGAAATATCTATATACTTATAATAAAGTTGTATACCATAATTATTTTTAATAAAAACTACTTCCTTAGCTAGCTGATTATTCTTTGTTGTTGATTTTTAATCACTTTTATATCTTAAAGTATTAGTCAAATATACTACCAAATGAATATAGAATTATGACTTAGTACTTTGGTTTATCAAAAATTAGTAAAATGTTTTTCATACACCCAAGAAATATTGTATTGGTAACAATTTGAAGGACTCATTGACTTTATGATATATGTGAAAGAGAACTATCATCAAAATGAACTTAGTACTCTAAAGCTCAAAATAAACTATGAGTGTTAGTGATACAGAATGAAAATATAGCTAGAAATGGGGTAAATATGGAATGATTTATATGTGAATCCTTCCTATGTACAGTTGTATGGTAGCTCTCAAAGCTAGTTTAAGTGCTGGACAGATGACTCAACTGTTAAGACACATGCTAAGGAACTAGGTATGGTTCCCAAAACCAATATGGTAACTGACAACCATCCTAAACTGCAGTTCCATTTCAAATGTAGTTCCAAGAATTATGGCCTAGTCTCTCTGGCCTATTTTGCGGAATAAAGATCAATGTGATTCACATATATATATGTAAAAATATACTCTTACTTATAAAATAATTGGGTATGGTGGTGCACATTTTAAATTCCAGAATTTAGGAGGTAAATCTCTAAGAGATTAAGTTCAGCTTTATCTGTAAGTTAACCAAAGATATACAGGAAGAATGTATCTCAATAAATAAATCAATAATAAATAAATAAATATATCTTAAAGGAAAGGTAATTCAAATTTTAATCTGACATTGCACATATTACTTTTATAAAATAACATCTAAATAGATTAGAATAGAGAAATTTTAAAAAGGAGGTGTTAAAGAAAACAACTTACAGTTTGAATGAATGCAAATAATGATAATACAGACAAACAAATGACAACAAATACAACTAATTTCTTTTAAACGTACATTTACTTGACCTCTACTCATACCCCACACTATAATTGTGTGGATTCCAAAAGTTTTTAACTTGGTTAAAACATCATCCTTTTTTGATTCCTCTGAGCATTGTATGTTCCATAACAGTATAGTAATAGTTATGCTATTTGATTACAATCTATATAAAAACAAATGGAATAATTAAATATAGTTTGATTAATATTAGCTATGCTGTACTATCTTGCATTGATCTTTAATAATGATTACATAGTGTTTCACTTTTCTTATAGCTTAAGTCATAATCAGAACATTGAGAAAACATTGGTCATATGACCTTATATTTTTATTTGGAAAAAATTCTATGTAACATCTTGAGATTTAAAAATGGTTCCATTTTGATTATCACTTGATAATTTCAAATAACATTTGCTCTGACAAAATGTGAATTGACTGAGGAATAAAATAATATATTCTAACATCATATATTATTAGATGACAAGGCTTACAAATTAAAAGAAAATAAGGCAAAATTAATACTTTTTATGTTTGTTATGCTCAATACGATGAAGACATTTGAAGAGAGTTTCTCTTCTGGACTAAGGAATTTGCCCTCTCTTCCAAATTTTCAAGTCATAGTTTTAAAATACATTCATAATACATATTGTTCATATATATTATTCAATTCAATATAAATTTAAAAATATTTCAAAATATATATCTCAATGTAAAGTGGTTTCTAACTCTCATTCCTGAAATGCATTCTTATATTATTTTTATAATTAAGTTATAAACATGTTCAATCACTCTATCATCTTTGAGAGTCAATCGAAGAAATAGATTTTGCTATCTTCTACTTAAGATATTGCTAAGAATATCTTTAACAGGTTTAAGAGAGTTCTCATGCTTTTCAAATGGCCTTAAACATAACAGGGATTTAAGTGTTTTGCCTTGGTACTTACTTTTGAATGTATACAAAATAGACTCTTTTATTCTGATTAGGGTCTTTCTGAATTTAAAATTTGGAAAAATAGGGCAAAAACATGGATATATATTTAAATTAAGCTATCTAAATAAAGTTCACTGTGTTACTTAAGAAATCAAGCCACACAAAAACCCTGTCTTTGAACAGTCTCTGTACAACATACAGCATGTAATCTTGTCGTCTGTCAGGTTCATGTTCTCAAAAGTTGGTCATGGACATGGTCATACTTCTGGAAAACACAAATTCATGCTCAGTGTCCTGAACTATTTTTGAAAATTATTGCCCAGAAATCAAAGGTCCTTCTTCTTATAACCTTGTTTTTGTTGTTACTTTCAAGAAGATTAGACTCTTTCCTAGTCATCATAACATTCATATTTGTACTCCTGTATAAATATACTCTTCTCTATTACAGTTTTTTAAAAATATTTTTTAAAAAATTTAATGTTTTTTCCTTTTATTGGATATTTTCTTTATTTACATTTCAAATACTATTCTCTTTTCAAGTCTCTGCTCCGGAAACACCCTATCTCATTCCCCATCCCCTTACCTCTATGAGGGTGCTCCTGTACCCACCCACCAACTCCCCCCTACACAGTGGCATCGAACACCCACAGGACCAACGGTTTCTTCTCCCACTGATGTTCTGCCACATATGCTGCTGGAGGAATAGGTCCCTCCATGTGTACTCTTTAGTTGGTCATCCAGTCCCCAGGAGCTGTTGGGGGGGTTGGGGGGAGTTGTCAGGTTGGTTGACACTGTTGCTCCTCCCATGGGGCTGCAAACCCCCTCAGCTCCTTCAGTCTCTTCTCCAACTCCTCCATCAGGGACCCTGCTCTCAGTCCAATGGTTGAGTGTGAGCATCTGCATCTGTATTTGTCAGGCTCTGATAGAGCCTCCCAGGAGACAGCTATATCAGGCTTCCATCAGCAAGCACTTTCTAGCATCCACAACAATGTCCGGGTTTGGTAAATGTACATGGGATGAATAATCAGGTGGGGAAGTCTCTGGATGCCCTTTCCTTCAGACTCTGCTCTACAGTTTGTCTCCATATTTGTTCCTGTGATCATTATGTTCTCCCTTCTAAGAAGCACTGAAACATTCACACTTTCTTCTTCTTGAGCTTCATATGGTCTGTGAATTGTATCTTGGGTATTCCGAGCTTTTAGGCTAATATCCATTTATCAATAAGTGCATACCATGTGTTTTCTTTTCTGATTGGGTTACCTCACTCAGGCGGATATATTCTAGTTCCATCCATTTGCCTAAGAATTTCATGAAGTCATTGTTTTTAATAGCTGAGTAGTAGATCATTTTGTAAATGTACCACATTTTCTGTATCCTTTCCTCGGTTGTGGGACAACTGGGTTGTTTACAACTTCTGTCTATTATAAATATGGTTGATATGTACATAGTTGGGCATGTGTCTTTATGACATATTGAAGCATCTTCTATGTATATGCCCAGGAGTGTTATAGCTGGGTCTTCAGGTAGTACTATGTCCAATTTTCTAAAGTACCACCAGACTGATTTCCAGAGTGGTTGTTACCAGCTTGCAATCCTACCAGCAATGGAGAACTCCAAATAGATTGGAGCAGAAAAGAAATCTATCAGGCATTATTAAAAAGATTTTTTTAAAAATAACTTAATCAAAAAGCTTGACATATCTGCATGACATTTCTGCTTTTAATAAAGTGACCTTCTTGTATCTTTATAATAACTCTCATGGACCAGTGGCATGTGGTTTGTTGTAATTGATGCCTTTACTTGTTAATATTCACCATCTACGTGAATTTGCCCTAAACCTCAACTCTCTGAAACACATTTTCTTTGAAGTCATGTTAATAATAAATTTAAAACCATTAACTATTTTTCTTAGAAAATAAGAATATCAATGTCTTGAAGAAATCAATATATTCCATCAAACAAACTGCATTTCAAATAATTAAACCATTTTTTAGTTCTAGCTTTAGATTTTGTCAAGAATGCAGTTTTGTGTACTTTAAAGAATCTTATTACTCAGCCTGACCTCCCGATGCTCCTGGAGACTGGAACACCAACCAAAGAATACACACATGGAGGGACCCATGGTGCTGGCCACATATGTGGCACAGGAGTGTCTTGTTAGCTATCAGGGGGAGGAGAAGCCCTTGGGCCTGAAGGTGTTAGATGCCCCAGTATAAGAGAATGCCAAGGAGGGAAGACGAGAGTGGATGGGTAGTTTGGTGGGGAAATATCTTCATAGAGGCAGGAGGCGGGGGGAGGGGATAGTGACATTCCAAAGGGAGATCTGAAAAGGGAAAAACGTTTGAAATGTAAATAAAGTATAAAAAAATTATATATATATATATACATATATATATATTCCTATTGCTCAATTCTTAGTTTCTCACATTTTCATAGACAACAAAACAAAAAGAAATGTTTTCCTTTTTACAATCTTATTTGTCAAGGACATAGTATCATTACTTTGTGTGTGTAACACTATCACAATATGCTTTTCTTGAAAATTTAAATACACAAACTTTTTTATTTAGAAGATATCCCCTCAGCATACAGTTTATAAACAACAATTTTTTTTCCTATGAATATTTTGTTAATATTGAACATCAACTGTGTGTTAGACGTGCTTGTAATCAAATAAAAAGAACATTTAAAAGAACAACATCTATTCAAAAGTTAATAATTAACTAGGTAAATATGGTGAACTTTGAAAATAATCTTCCAAATGTGTATGCCAATGAATTTTCTGTGACAGGAGTTAAAAGAAGCCTTTTGATTTCTCAATATAAAGTTTTGTAAATAATCAGCACATGACTAATGTAAAGCACTTCTCACTGTATTTATATATTTCACAGTTTGGAATTGGTGTCTTATTGTAGTTTGTTCACACAGCAACTGTCCATGCTCCATTTTTACATCCATTATTAATCTAATATGTTTTATTTGTTTTACAAAAGACATTGTCCTTCTTCCTGACATATTTTCAGCAACCTATTTATTCACATTGCTGAAGATAGTTAACTGACACTTTTTATGCTGTAGGGTGACTGTATTTACCAGTTAGAATTATTTCTTTACAGGTATTTGGCTTAAGCAAATAATCTTTAAGAACGTTTATTCTTCCTAATTTTTATTCATTTTATACCTTATTCTTTCTTTCTCATGAAGAACATTTAAAATAACAAAGGCATCTTAATAGTGACCTCTTGCTCATGTCATTTAGATTAGACTTAATGCTTAATGTATGAACATTTGCTTTCAGTTGACTTTCTTGACAGCAGCAAAGCTATTTTTGCTGCTCTCAGCAATTTTATTTCATTACTCTCTTTAAAAGACAACAATGAAAATGCATCCATAAGTACAATGCTAATGAGACAGTTTAAGGACATAAAGAGATGAAGACAGTATATTTGCTATCACGAGAGTGTGAGTACAGATACCCAGTTGCTTTTCTATATATTTTCTAAAAGGCATATTGTTCTGAATTTGAATCTCTAAATATTTCTTTCAAAGTTTTCTCTTTGCTTTGTTCTCTTTTGTTGCATATAGTCAAAGACCCAAAAGGTATCCAGATTTTCTTATTATTGGCTACTTTACAAAGTTTATCTTGATGTCCTTGGAGTTTTCTTCTTCACCCCATTCTTCTACCATTCCGTACAGGATGTGCTTTGTTTTCTCTTTTGCAACACTTGTAATGGAACCCAATGATTTACTCATGGTAGTCAACCAATTGTGCTGCCATAGTAAAGTTGGCAAACTTGGATACATTTTATTATGCATTCTCCCTCCTCCATATAAAGGGATATATTGTGTTGATAATTAAAAAAAAAACAAAACGCTTTTCAATTATACATATGTCAACAACTTAATAAACAGCTTATTGGAAACCTTTTGGATTTTTTTACTAAATGCAATAATGCAAAGCAAAGAGAAAAGGTTGAACACAATATACAGAGATTCAAATTCAGAATAACATGTTTTTGATAAAATATAGAATGGAGGAACAACTTCAGCTCCTCCATTGTTAGTCTTACGGCTGGCAAGCCTAACACTGGGACTTTTTGACACCATAGTCCAGCACAACACAAATGGGCATAATTTTCACTCTGAACTTCATGTATTTACTAACTGTCACAGGATTTTCCCTGTCCAATTACATTAGGGCAATAGGAGCTCTGTCATAGGATAGGGAACAGGGAGACAGAGCTAAGAGTTGGAGGGACAGAGGGCATCATGGGGCAGAGAAGGAAGATGGCTTTGGAGTGAACTGGCACAGTGCCACCAGTTGTTTTGATATCAGTAAAGGCTAAAATATTGGGATAATTTGTCTATTCTAGGTGGGCAGCTTTTATCATTATCAATTGGCTCTGAAGTTATTGTATTGACATCTTGTAAATTGTGTTTTTATTGATACATAAACCTGATTGATTAACTATATGCTTAAGATTTTTAATTCTACCAGATAATTGGGTGTTGAAATGCCTGACTGTGGGGTGGGTAGTTATTGTGTGGGCCTGGTAGCAGTAATCCACCAAGAGACTCAGTTCTGGAGAGGTGGTGGTCTGAGAGAGTGAGATCACCTGGCGGGAGATCTGTAGTCCACCGGTACTAGGATGAGAACGTACTGATTCCCATTTTTAATATTTCCTGCAACAACTAATATTTAATGCTTGCCCCAGATTTCTTTATATAATCACAGAATAGACAGTTTGAAGCCCACAAAGTATTAACTTTAGTGCTTGTTTCATTTATGAAAAATATTTAATACAAAACTTTGAATAATTTATTAAGCTGTTGACATATGTATAATTGAAAAGAAAATCAATTTTTAGAATTGTAAACACAATATATCATTTTATACGAATGAGGTAGAAATGCATGAGAAAATGCATCCAAGCTTGCAAATTTTACTATGGCAGCATTTACTGAAGTTTAAGTTGTATAAATTCTTCAGTTGCCACAAAACTTTGCACCAGATAGAATTAAACACACAAGGGAGACTTTATTTAAGATGCCTGCAAGAGAGTAGAGAGACAGAATTTAATTGCACTGCAACAAAATGACTTTTAGCCCTAGGATGAGCTAATGGAAAAGTACTAGAGAGCAACAGGAATGAGTCTAGTCAGTGTAAGCAGACTATGATGATTTACTAATTTTTCCTAACATATGAACATAGGCTGAGGAATTGTAACAGAGTATCTACATATGACTGCATTTCAGTAAGATGGCCCCTATGTCCTAGAAAAGACACTTTGGCATTACAGGTTTGGCATTAGCCTCAGAGATTTATATCTTGAAGATGCAGAGGAAGAATTTGAAATTACAAATTTTCTAAGGTAAGTCTTCAAAGAAAAAACAAATTGGGAAATATACTCAGGAAAAAGTCACACAGGGGTGCACTAAATCTACAAGTAGATATAAGTATGATCATAGTGTACATAGAAATAGTCAAAATTAATTTCTGAAAAGATATAAATAATTTAACTTAATCCTTACTTCAGTAAGCTCACAGAATACCATCCTGTCACCATGGTCATGAAATTAGCCCACATATATTACACTATCAAGCCTTAGCTCAGCTAGGTGTTAGAATTTGAAACGTACATGGTGTCTTAGTTAGGGTTTTACTGCTGTGAACAGATACTGTGACCAAAGCAAGTCTTATGAAGGACATTCATTTGAGGCTGGCTTACAGGTTCAGAAGTTCAGTCCATTATTATCAAAGCAGGAACATAGTAGCATCCAGGCAGTCATGGTGCAGGAGGAGCTGAGAGTTCTACATCTTCATCTGAAGGCTGCTAGCAGAATAATGACTTCTAGGCAGCTAGGATGAAGGTTTTAAAGCCCACACCCACAGTGACACACCTACTCCAAGAAGGCCACACCTATTCCAATAGGGCCATACCATCTAATAGTGCCAGTCCCTGGGTTGAGCAAATATCAACCATCACACATGGCTTCTTCTAATAAACCTGGCCTCGTACAAAAAGTGTCATTGAGCAACTACTCAACATTTGGAAAATATAATTTCATTTTATGTTTCATATTCATGCAACTGTCAACTGAGGGAAAACAAACATATTGTTTTTGAAGATGTGTGACAAGCAGTTCAAGTTGCAATATGCAACTTTACATAATTTTCCAATAATTCAAAAGCTGAGAATAGCCCAAGAAATGTTATCCTTGAGCTATTTATGTCTTTGGCAAAGAAAGTTCATTTAATACAATGCTTTGCATTTTTATATGGAAAATGATGTCAGTTTCTAAACTAATGTCTCTAGGCAGTAAATTCTAAATTATGAAATAGTGCAGGGAGAAAGCTAGCATCCAGGGAGTGTAGACAAGACAATGAGTGGAGGTAAGAGGGTGCCACTGCTCAGCGGGACCCGACCGGAATATGCAGAACACTGAGACATAGGAACAGCCTGGAACAGGAGCCTTCTGGTTTACAGCTATGGTCTGTGCCATGTGGTTCCATACCCAAATATGGCAGAGAAAGAGCTACCCTCCCTGGAGTGTGGACAAGCCTGTGATCAGGGTTAAGGCCAACACCTCTGCTCAGAGAGACCAGCCCAGAACCCACAGGACACAGGGACTGAGGAGTGGCCTTCTGGTTACTTTCTGAGGTCAGTGTGACACAGGGCTCCATACTCAGTGCCAGGAGAGAGCTGGTCTTCCAAGAGTGCCAACAACCTTTGAGCACAAGAAGCCCACCACTTCTGTTCAAATTCCTCAACCAAAAGGGACCCTCACAGAGCCCTCAGGACACAGGAACTAAGGACCAGCTGGAGAGAGGATCTTTCTGGTTTCTGTCTGCACCCCAGAGCTGACCCTGTAACACAGTTCTACAACCCCAAATCCCTCTCAGAGAGAGCTGGTTTCAAAGGAGTGCTAAATAAAGGCCTGCAGGAGGGACAAGCCACAGTCAGAGAGAGCAAGACCAGCTAACACCAGAGATAACCAGGTAGCAAAAGGGCAAGGGCAAGAATATAAGGAACAGAAATCAAGGCAACTTGGCATCATCAGAACCTAGTTCTCCCACCACAGCAAGCCCTGGATACCCCAACACACAAGAAAAGCAAGACTCAGATTTAAACTCACTTCACAAGCTGATGATAGAAGACCTTTTTTTATTTGATACTTTATTTACATTTCAAATGTTTCCCCCTTTCCAGATCTCACCTTTGGAATCCTCCTATCCCCTCCCCCATCCCCTGCCTCTATTGGGGGATTCCACCACCTACCCACCCATCCACTCTCATCTTCCCTCCTTGGCATTCCCCTAAACAGGGACATCTAACACCCTCAGGCCCAAGGGTCTCTCCTCCATCTCATGGCTAACAAGACCCTCCTCTGCCACATATGTGGCCAGCACAATGGGTCTTTCCACTTGTAATATTTTGTTGGTGGTTGGGTCTCCGGGAGCATCAGATTGTCAGGCCAGTTGACACTGTTGCTCCCTCCATGGAGCTGCTAACTCGATTAGCTCTTTCAGTCCCTTCTCCAACTCCTTTATCTGGGACCTCATGATCAGTCCAATGGTTGCTGTGAAGTGAATCTTGGGTATTAAGAACTTTTGGGTAATAACCACTTATTAGTGAGTACATACCATGTTCATTCTTTTGTGACTGAATTACCTAGCTCAGGAAGATATTTTCAAGTTCTATCCATTTGCATGTGAATTTCATGAAGTCATTGTTTTTGATAGCTGAGTAAAAGTAGTATTCCATTGTGTAAATGTACCACATTTTCTGTATCCATTCCTCTGTTGAGGGACATCTGGGTTGTTTCCAGTTTCTGGCTATTATAAACATGGCTACTATGAACATAGTGGAGTATGAGTCTTTATTACATGTTGGAGCATCTTCTGGGTATATGCCCAGGAATAATATAGCTGGGTCCTCAGGTAGTATTATATCCATTTTTTCTGAGTGTCCACCAAACTGATTTCCAGAGTGGTTATTCTAGCTAGCAATCTCAACAGCAATGGAGGAGTGTTCCTCATTCTCCACATCCTTGAAAGCACCTGCTGTCACCTGAGCTTTTGATCTTAACCATTCTGATTGGTGGGAGGTGCAATCTCAGGGTTGCATTGATTTGCATTTCCTTGATGACTAAGAATGTTTGCCATTTCTTTAGGTGCTTCTCAGCCCTATGAGTTGCCTCAGCTGAGAATTCTCTGTTTAGCTCTGTTCGCATTTTTTGATAAGGCTATTTGGATCTTTGCAATCTAACTTCTTGAGTTCTTTGTATCTATTGGATATTAGCTCTCTATCGGATGTTGGTAAAGATCATTTCCCAATCTGTTAGTTGGCATTTTTTCCTATTTACAGTGTCTTTTGTGTTACAGAAGCTTTGCAATTTTATGAGGTCCCATTTATCGATTCTTGAACTTAGGGCATAAACCATAGGTGTTCTATTCAGGAACTTTTCCCCTGTGCCCATGTGTTCAAGACTTTTCCCCACTTTCCTATTAGGTTCAGTGTATCTGGTTTTATGTGGAGGTCCTTGATCCACTTGTACTTGAGCTTTGTACAGGGAGATAGGAATGGATCAATTCATATTCTTCTACATGTAGACCTCCAGTTGAACAAGCACGATTTGTTGAAAATGCTGTCTTGTTTCTACTGGATGGTTTTAGCTCCTTTATCAAAGATTAAGTGATCTAAAGTGTTTTGGTTCATTTCTGGGTCTTCAATCCTATTTCGTTGATTTACCTGCCTGTCTCTGTAACAATATCATGCAGTTTTTATCACTACTGCTCTGTAGTACAGCTTGAGGTCAGAGGTGGTGATTCTCCCAGAAGTCCTTTTATTCTTGAGAAGAGTTTTTGCTATCCTGGGTTTTTGTTATTCCATATGAATTGTAGAATTGCTCTTCCTAAGTCTATGAAGAATTGAGTTGGAATTTTGATGGGGTTTGCATTGAATCTGTAGATTGTTTTCACTAGAATGGTCATTTTTACTAAAGTAAACCTGCCAATCCATGATCGTGGGAGATCTTTGCATCTTCTGAGGTCTTTAATTTCTTTCTACAGAGACTTGAATTTCTTGTCATACAGATCTTTCACTTGTTCAGTTAGAGTCACACCAAGATACTTTATATAGTTTATGACTATTGTGAAGGGTGTCATTTCCCTAATTACATTATCAGCCTGTTTATCATTCGAGTATAAAGAAGCTACTGATTTGTTTGAGTTTATTTTATATCCTGCCACTTTATTGAAGTTGTTTGTCAGGTATAGCAGTTCTCTGTTGGAGCCTATCAGGTCACTTAAGTATATGATCATATCATCTGCAAATAATGATATTTTGATTTCTTCTTTTCCAATTTGTATTCCTTTGGCATCCTTTTGTTATCTAATTGCTCTAGCTAGAACTTCAAGTACTATATTGAATAGCTAAAGAGAGAGTGGACAGCCTTGTCTAGTTCCTGATTTTAGTGGGAATGATTCAAGTTTCTACTCATTTAGTTTGATGTTGGCTACTGGTTTGTTGTATATTGCTTATATGTTTACGTATGGGCCTTGAATTCGTGCTCTTTCCAAAACTTTTCTTATGAAGGTATGTTGAATCTTGCCAATGATTTTTCGGCATCTAATGAAATGACCATGTGGTTGTTTTTTTTTTTTTTTTCTTTGAGTTTGTTTATGTAGTGGATTACATTGGTGGATTTCTGGGTATTGAACCATCCCTGCATCCCTGAGATGAAGCCTACTTGATCATGGTGAATGATCATTTTGATGTGTTCTTAGATTCGGTTTGCAAGAATTTTATTGAGTATTTTTGCATTGATATTCATAAGGGAAATTGTTCTGAAGTTTTCTTTTATTGTTGGGTCTTTGTGAGGTTTTGGTATCAGTAACTGTGGCCTCATAGAATGAATTAGGTAGTGTTCATTCTGTTTCTATTTTGTGGATTACTTTGAAGAGAATTGTATTAGGTCTTCTTTGAAAGTCTGATAGAAGTCTACACTAAAGCCACCTGGTCCTGGGCTTTTTTGTTTGGGAGACTTTTAATGACTGCTTCTATTTCTTTATGGTTTATGGGATTGTTTAGATGGTTTATCTGATCCTGATTTAAACTTGGTAGTTGATATCTGTCTAGAAAATTTTCCATTTCACCCAGATTTTCCAATTTTGGTGAGTATAAGCTTTTGTAGTAGGATCTGATGGTTTTTCAAATTTCCTCAGATTTTGTTGTTATGTCTTCCTTTCCATTTTGGATTTTGTTAATTTGGATACTGTCTTTGTGCCCTCTGGTTAGTCTTGCTAAGGATTTATCTATCTTATTGATTTTCACAGAGAGCCAGCTCCTGGTAATGCTGATTCTTTGTATAGTTCTTTTAGTTTCTACTTGGTTGATTTCAAACTTTAATTTGATTATTTCTTGCCTTCTAATCCTCTTGGGTGTGTTAGCTACTTTTTGTTTGAGAGCTTTCAGGTGTGCTGTTAAGATGCTAGTATATGGTCTCTCCAGTTTCTTTTTGAGGCACTCAGAGCTATGAGTTTCCCTCTTAACACTGCTTACATTGTTTCCCATATGTTTGGGTATGTTATACTTTCATTTTCATTAAATTCTAGATAATGTTTAATTACTTTCTTTATTTCATACTTGACAAAGTTATCATGGAGTAGAACATTGTTCAGGTTCCATGTGAATTTGGGCTGTCTGTTTTTGTTGTTGCCATTGAAGACCAGCCCTAATCCATAGTGATCTGATAGGAGGCATGGGATTACTTAAATCTTATTACTGTTGAGGTTTGTTTTGTGACCAATTATATGATCAATTTTGGAGAAGGTGCCATGTGGTGCTCAGAAAAAGGTATACTCTTTTGATTTAGAATGAAATGTTCTATAGATATGTGTTAAATTCATTTAGTTCATAACATCTGTTAGTTTCATTGTGTCTCTATTTAGTTTGTGATTTCAAGATCTGTCCTTTCATGATAGTGTGGTCTTGAAGTAACCCACTATTATTGTGTGAGGTGCAATGTGTGCTTTGAGCTTCAGTAAAGTTTGTTTTATGAATGTGGGTGCCCTTGCATTTGGGGTGTAGATGTTCAGAAATGAGAGTTCTTCTTGGTAGGTTTTTCCTTTGATGAGTATGATGTGTCCTTCCTTACCTTTTTTGATGACTTTTGGTTGAAAGTTGATTTTATCCAAAATTAGAATGGCTACTCCATCATGTTTTTTGGGACCACTTGCGTGGAAAATTGTTTTCTAGTCCTTTACTCTGAGGTAGTGTTTGTCTTTCACATGGAGGTCATTTTCCTGGGTGTAGCAAAATTCTGGGTCCTCTTTATTGATCCAGTCTGTCAGGCTATGTCATTTTATTGGGGAATTGAGTCCATTGATGTTAATAGATATTAAGGAATAGTGATTGTTGCTTCCTGTTATTTTCGATGTTATTTTTACATTTCTGTGAATATCTGCATTTGAGTTTGTTGAAAGTTTACTTTCTTGCTTTTTCTAGGGTGTAGTTTCCCTCCTTGAGTTCAGATTTTCCTTCTAATATCCTTTGCAGGGCTGGGTTTGTGGAAGCATACTGTGCAAATTTTGTTTTGTCATAGAATATTTTGGTTTCACCATCGATGATTATTGAGAGTTTTTCTGGGTATAGCAGCCTGGGCTGGCATTTGTGTTCTCTTAGAGTTTGTATGAGATCTGCCCAGGATCTTCTAGCTTTCATAGTCTCTGGTGAGAAGTCTGGTGTAATTCTGATAGGTCTGCCTTTATATGTTACTTGATCTTTTTCCCTTACTGCTTTTAACATTCTTTCCTTATTTTGTGTGTTTGGTGTTTTGACTATAATGTGACTGGAAGAATTTCTTTTCTGGTCCAATCTATTTGGAGTTCTGTAGGCTTCTTGAATATTTATGTTCATCTCTTTCTTTAGGTTAGGGAATTTTTTTTTTTTTTTTAAATTTTGTTGAAGGTATTTACTGGTCCTCTAATATGGGTATCTTTGCTCTCTTCTTTACCTGTTATCCTCAGTTTCTGTCTTCTCATTGTATCCTTTATATCCTGGATGGTTTGGGTTAGGAGCTTTTTGCATTTTACATTTTCATTGACTGTTGTGTCAATGTTTTTTATGGTATCTTCGACACCTGAGATTCTCTCTTCAATCTCTTGTATTCTGTTGGTGATTCATGGATCTATGACTCCTGATCTCTTTCCTCCGGTTTCTATCTCCAGAGTTTTCTCCCTTTGTGATTTCTCTATTGTTTCTATTTCCATTTTTAGATCCTGGATGGTTTTGTTCAATTCCTTCCTCTGTTTGACTGTGTTTTCCTGTAATTCTTTAAGAGAGTTTTTTGTTTCCTCTTTACGGGCTTCTAGTTGTTTACCTGTGTTCTCTTGTATTTCTTTAAGGGAGTTATTTCTTTCTTTCTTAAAGTCTTCTATCATCATCATAAGATGTGATTTTCAATATGATCTTGCTTTTCTGGTGTTTTGGGGTATCCAGGGCTTGCTATGTTGGGAGAGATGGGTTCTGATGATGCCAAGTAGCATCGGTTTCCGTTCCTTTTGTTCTTGCCCTTGCCTTTCGCTATCCGGTTATCTCTGATGTTAGCTGGTCTTACTCTCTCGGACTGTGGCTTGACCTTCCTGAAAGCCTCAATGTCAATACTTCTTGAAGACCAGTTCTCTTTGAGAGCACTTTAGGTTTGGAGAACTTTAGTACAGGTTCAGCTCTGAGGTGCAAACAGAAACCAGAAGTATCTAGTACTCAGCTGTCCCTTGGTTCCTGTGTCCTGATGGCTTTCCAAGAGTCCCTTTTGATTCAGTTTCTTTGAACATTAGTGGTGAACTTGCCTGTGCTTGAAGGTGTGTCGGCACTCCTGGGATACCAGCTCTTTCCTGGAACTATTTGAGGATGGAGCCCTGTATCACAGGATCTGCTCCCCAGACACCAGAAAAAAACGGAGGATTACTCCTCAGACCCTGTGTCCTGGGGATTCCAGGTGGGTGCCTCTGAGCAGACAAGCTTGTCCACACACTTGGGAGTCTAATTTCTCCCTGTTCTATTTGGCTATGGAGGTCTGGTGGTGCAGGGAGAGGTCTCCCACCATAGATGTAAACCAGAAGGCTTCTTTCACCAGCTGTTCCTCAGTCCCTGTGTCCCAAGGATTCCAGGTGAGTCCCACTGATTACTCACAGATTTTTCCACATTCCTTGGAGGCTAGCTTTCTCTCAGAGCTATTTGGCTCTGGAGCACTGGTGGTCCAGGCAGAGGTCTGATGGTAGAAATCTTTAAGAAGGAAATAAATAACTCCCTCAAAGAAATACAAGATAATACAGGTAAACAACTAGAAGCCCTTAAAGAAGAACAACAATCAAACAGGCAAATTAAGTGAACAAAAACATCCAGGATCTAACAATGGAAATAGAAATAATAAAGAAATCACAAAGGAGACAAGCCTGGAGATAGACACCCTAGGAAAGAGATCAGGAGTCATAGATGCAAGCATCACCAACAGAATACAAGAGACAGAAGACAGAATCTCTGGTGCAGAAGATACCATAGAAAACATTGACACAGCAGTCAAAGAAAATGCAGAGTGCAATAAGGTCCTAACCCAAAATATCCAGGAAATTCCAGACACAATGAGAAGACCAAACCTTAGGAAAATAGGTATCGAAGAGAGTGAAAATTCTCAAGTAAAGGGCCAGTAAATATCTTCAACAAAATTACAGAAGAACACTTTCTTAACCTAAAGAAGGAGATAAACATAAACATTCAAGAAGCGTATAGTACTCCAAATATATTGACCAGAAAAGAAATTTCTCCCATCACATAATAGTCAAAACACCAAATGCCAAAAAAAAAAAAAACAAAAAGAAAGACTATTAAAAGTAGTAAAGGAAAAAGGTCAAGTAATATATGATGGCAGACCTAGCAGAATTACAACATACTTCTCACCAGAGACTATGAAAGCTAGAAGATCCTGGGCATGTCTCACACAGACCTTAAGAGAACACAAGTACCAGCTCAGGCTGCTAAACCCAGCAAAACTCTCAATTATTGTAGATAGTGAAACCAATATATTCCATGAGAAACCCAAATTTACACACCATCTTTTCACAAACCCAGCCCTACAAAGGATAATTGTTGTAAAACACAAACAGTAGGAGGGAAACTACACCATAGAAAAAGCAAGAAAGTAACCTTTCAACAAACCCAAAAGAAGATAGCCCCCAAACATAACAATAACATTGGAAAAAAACAAACAAACAAACAATAAACAAAACACAGGAAGCAACAATCACTATCCCTTAATATCTCTTAATATCAATGGACTCAATTCCCTGAAAAAATGACATTGACTAACAGACTAGATACATAAACAGGACCCCGCATTTTGCTGCATATAGGAAATGCACCTCAGTGTTAAAGACAAACACTACCTCAGAGTAAAGGGCTATAAAACCATTTTCTAGGTATTTGGTTCCAAGAAACAGGCAGGTGTAGCCATTCTAATTTCAGATAAAAATTACTTTCAACCAAAAGCCATCAAAAATGATAAGAAAGTACACTTTATACTCATCAAACAAAAAAAAAATCTACCAAGATAAACTCTCAATTCTGAACAGTCTAACCAAGCAAGTGAAAGGTTTGTATGAGAAGAAATTCAAATCTCTGAAGAGAGATATTGAAGATCTCAGAAGATAGAAAGAGCTCCCAAGTTCATGGATTGGCAGGTTTAATTTTGTAAAAATGGCCATCTGACAAAAAGCAATCTACAGATTCAATGAAATCCCCATCAAAGTTCCAACTCAATTCTTCATAGACTTAAAAAAAGCAATTCTCAAATTCATATGGAATAACAAAAAAAACCCAGAATAGCAAAAACTATTCTCAACAATAAAAGAACTTCTGGGGGAATCAGCCTCCCTGACCTCAAGCTGTACTACAGAGCAGTAGTGATAAAAACTGCATGGTATTGGTACAGTGACAGGCAGTTGATCAATGGAATAGATTTGAGGATCCAGAAATAAACCCACACATCTATGGTCACTTGATCTTGGATAAAGGAGCTAAAATCATCCAGTGGAAACAAGACAGCATTTTCAACAAATGGTGCTGGCTCAACTGGAGGTCAACATGTAGAAGAATGCAAATTGATCCATTCCTATCTCCCTGTACAAAGCTCAAGTCTAAGTGGACCTCCACATAAAACCAGATGTACTGAAACTAATAGAGAAAGTGTGGAAAAGTCTCCAACACATGGGCACAGGGGAGAAGTTCCTGAACAGAGCACCTATAGATTATGCTCTAAGATCAAGAATCGATAAAGGGGACCTCATAAAATTTCAAAGCTTCTGTAAGGCAATCCTATGTCCTATCAATCTTATCAATCCTACATCCGATAGAGGGCTAATATCCAATATATATGAAGAACTCAAGAAGTTAGACTCCAGAAAACCAAATAACCCTATCAAAAAATGGGGAACAGAGCTAAACAAAGAATTCTCAACTGAGAAAACTCAAATATCTGAGAAGCACCTAAAGACCTTAGCCATCAGGGAAATGCAAATCAAAACAACCCTGAGATTAAACCTCATACCAGTCAGAATGGCTAAGATCAAAAACTCAGGTGACAGCAGATGTTGGCGAGGATGTGGATAAAGAGAAACACTCCTCCATTGCTGGTGTGATTGCAAGCTTGTACAAGACTCGGGAAATCAGTTTGGAGGACCCTCAGAAAATTGCACATAATACTTCCTGAGGACCCAGCTATTCCACTCCTGGGCATATACCCAGAAGATGCTTCAACATGTAATTAGGACACATGCTCCACTATTTTCATATAAGCCATGTTTATAATAGCCAGAAGCTGGAAACCACCCAGATGATCCTTAACAGAGTAATGGATACAGAAATTGTGTTACATTTTCACTTTGGAATACTACTCTGCTATTACAAACAATAACTTCATGAATTTCGCAGGCAAATGGATGGAACTTGAAAATATCATCTTGAGTGAGGTAACTCAGTTACAAAGAACAAAAACGGTATGTACTCACTGATAAGTGGATATTAGCCCCTAATGTTTGGAACAATCTTGATTCAATTCACAGCAAATGTTGGATTGAGTGTGAAGTCTCAGATGTAGGAGTTGGAGAAAGGACTGAAGAACTGAAGGAGTTTGCAGCCCCATGGGGGGAGAGCAACAGTGCCTTCTGGTCAGGCCCCCTGGTGCTCCCAGAGACTGGACCACCAACAAAAGAATACTTATGGAGGGGTCCATGGTGCTGGCCACATATATGACTAAGGAGTGCCTTGTTGACCATCAGTCAGAGTAGAGGTCCTTGGACCCGAAAGGATTAGATGCCTCAGTATAGAAGAATGCCAGGGAGGGAAGAGTGGAGTGGGTGAATGTGTTTGTGATTACCCTCATATAGACAGGGGGAGGAAGGGTGGGATAGAGATTTCCAAAGGGGAGACCTAGAAAGAGGAAAACATTTGAAATATGAAATATTAAATAATAATAATAATAATAATAATAACAATGATAGAAGGTACATTAATAAAGTTTTCTAATTCTCAAGTGAATTAATACCTTCAACTGTAAGTTTTCTTTCATCTTCAGAGACTTGGCTGTTTTGAGTAGTTTATAGAAACGTAAGTAATATAAACAAATATACATATATGGATGGGTATATATGTAATATGTATATATATAATATTAATGTAATATATATCTAAAGTTAAAGTATTTAAGAAAAAAATCTAAATTAAATTAAGTGGGTCATTTTGAGAGGTTAGAGAACACTGTTGAGATCAGGACTATGCTCTGGAGTACCAGCCATAATTACATATCAGTCCTTAGTTCTAATAGTAAGATATGAACAGTCTATGAGATGTTTGAGTCCCTGAGAGACTCAGGCAATGTTAAAATCCCTCCTCCAGAGTACTGAGTTTATGAATTCTATGTCTAAACAACTAGTTTTCTAAGAGAAATTGTTATGATATTTGACTATAAAGATCTCAAAATCATTTTTTTAAAATATACTTTGGTAAATGCATGTAGATATAAGTATGCAATGCTTTAATCAAAACAAAACAAAAAAGAGAGAATCACATGCACATAATACCACCTACAACATCAAATATATGAGGAACTAACAATCATCATCTTTACTATCTCTCAATACCAATGGATTAGTTTCTCAATAAAAAGATGTAAGCTAACAGACTGGATGCTCAAGGAGGATACTTAATTTTCCTGCATACAAAAAATACTTCTAAATGACAATGATAGACATTACCTCAGAGTAAAAAGCTAGAAAATTGTCTTCCAAGCAAATGGCCCCAAGAAACAAACAGGAGTTGCCATCCTAATATCCAATAAGATAGACTTTCAACCGTAAGTTATCAAGTAAGATAGTAAAGGATACTTCATATTCATCAAAGGAAAAATCCACGAAGAGAAAGTCTCAATTATTAACATTTATGCCCCCAATGCAAAGGCATCCACATTTATAAAAGAAACTTTACAAAAGTTCAAAACATAACTTGAACTCCACATAATAATAGTGGGAGACTTCAATACCCCACTCTCGCAAATAGACATGTCATTGAAATGGAAACAAAACAGAGACACAGTGAGACTAATAGCATTTATAAACCAAATGGCTTTAACAGATATATCCAGAAAATTTCACCCTAAAACAAAAGAATATACTTTCTTCTCAGCGCCTCATGATACTTTCTCAAAAACTGACCATATAATGATTCACAAAACAAGCCTCAACAGATATAAGAAGATTGAAATAATCCCATACATCCAATCAGATCACCACGGACTAAGACCAAACTTCAATAACAATGAAAACTGAAAATTCACATATACGTGGAAACTGAACAACTCTCTACTCAATGATAACTTCGTAAGGGAAGAAATTAAAGACTACTTGGAATTCAAATGAAAATTATGACACAGCATACCCATAGTTATGGGACACAAGGAAAGCAGTGCTAAGAGGAAAATTCCTGGCACTAATCATCCCCATAAAGAAATTGGAGAGATCTTGTCCTAGTAATTTAACAGCATGTCTGAGAGCCCTAGAACAAAAAGAAGCAAACACACCCATGAGGAGTAGAAGGCAGGAAATATTCAGACTCAGGGCTGAAATCACCCAAATAGAAACAAAGAGAACAATACAAAGAATCAACAAAACCAAAAATTTGTTGTTTGAAAAACATCAACGAGATGGATAAACCCCTAGCCAAACTAACTAAAAGGCCCAGAGACAGTATCCAAATTAATAAAATCAGAAATGAAAACGGATACATAACAACAGAAACTGAGGAAACTCAAAAAGTAATCAGATCCTACTACAACTTATACTCAACAAAACTGAAAAATCTAGATGAAATGTATGACTTTCTACACAGATACAACAGAGCAGGTGAACTGTCTCAATAGTTCCTTATCCCCTAAGGAAATAGAAGTCATCACAACTTCCCAAACATCAATGCCTAGGACCAGATGGCTTTAGTGCAGAATTCTACCAGACCTTCAAAAAAGAGCTAATACCAACACTCCTCAGATCATTTCAAAGAACAGAAACAGAAGGAACACAACCTAATTCATTCTTTGAGGCCACAATAACTCTGACAGTTAAACCACACAAA
Source organism: Rhynchomys soricoides (assembly GCA_019843965.1). NCBI lineage: Eukaryota > Metazoa > Chordata > Mammalia > Rodentia > Muridae > Rhynchomys > Rhynchomys soricoides. The sequence goes on from JADRCH010000012.1 coordinate 20,984,533, forward strand.
GACCCAACAAAGAAAGAGAATTTTGGATCAAATTCACTTATGAATATTGATCCAAAAATACTCAAAAAATTCCAGCAAACTGAATTCCAGAACACATCAAAATCATCATTCATCATGGTAAAGTAGGCTTCATCTTAGAGATGCAAGGTTGGTTCAATATATGAAAATTCATTAATGAAATCCACTATATAAAAAAACATCACATAATCATCTCATTAGCTGCTGAAAAAACATTAGACAAAATATAACACCACTTAATGTTAAAAGTATTGAGGAGATCAGTAATTCAAGGTTCAGATCTAAATATAGTAAAAACAATATACAGCAAACCACCAGCCAGTATCAAAATAAATGGAGAGATACTCTAAGTAATCCCACTAAAATCAGGGACAAGAAAAGGCTGACCCCTCTCCCCATATCTATTTAATATAATAATTGAAAATATCGCTAGATCAATAAGACAACAAAAGGAGATCAATGATGTTACAAATTCTCAAAGAAGTAATGTATCATTATTTTCAGATGATATAATAGTATACATAAACTATCTCAAAGATTCTACCAGAAACCTTCTGTGGATGATAAACAACTTCAGCAATGTGGCTGGATATAAAATTAACTGTAACAAATCATTTTAACAAATAATAACTGGGCTGAGAAAGAAAATATTTAAGCAGTACCCTTCATTATGGTGATAAATAATGTAAAATATTTAAGTGTTACTCTAACCAAACAAGTGAATGATCTGTCTGACAAAAACTGGTAGTTTCTCAAAATATAAGTCAAGGAAGCCCTCAGAAAATGAGGGGATCTCCTATGCTCATGGATTGATAGGATTAACATAGTAGAAATGGCAATCCCACCTAAGGAATTCTACAGATTCAATGAAATCCCCATCAAAATTCCAACATATTTCTTTACAGACCTAGAAAGAGCAATTCTCAATTTCATATGGGAAAAATACCCAGGATAGCAAAAATAATTCTTAATAATACTTCTGGGGAAATCCCCATTCCTGACATCAAGCTGTACTTCAGACTAATAGTGATTAAAAACTGCATGGGTCTTGGTACAGAAACAGACAGTTCAATCAATCGAATAGAATTGAAGACCCAGAAATAAACTCATACACTTAAGGACACTTGATCTTTGACAAAAATGAAAAAATATATAATGGGGAAGAAAAGGCATCTTCGATAAATGGTGGTGGTCTGTCTGTAGAAAAATGAAAATAGACCCATATTTATCATCTTGCACAAAGCTCAAGTCCAAGTGAATCAAGGACCTCAACATAAACACAGAGACACTAAATAGAAGAGAATGTGAGAAACAGCCTGGAACTTATTGGGATAGAGGGAAATTTCCTAAACAGAACTCCAGTGGCTCAGGCTCTAATATCAAGAATTGATAAATGGGATGTCATAAATCTGAAAATTGTCTGAAAGGTGGAGGACATAGTCAATAAGAAAAATAAGCAACCTATAGTTTGGAAAATATCTTCACAACCCCCACTTCTGATAGAGGTCAAATGTCCAAAATATATAAATAACTCAAGAACATAACCTCCAAAAAACCAAACCTCCCAATCAAAAATAGGATATAGTAGTAAACAGAACCTTCACAACAGAGGCATTTCAAAGGGCCGAGAAACACTTAAAGAAATGTTCAAAGTCCTTAGTCATGAAGAAAATGTAAATCAAAACCACCCTGAGATGCCACATTGTAACAGTCAGAATGGCTGAGATCAAAAACTTAGGTTACAGCACATCTTGGCAAGGATTTGTAGAAAGAGGAACACTACTCTATTGCTAGTGCGATTTCAAACTGGTACAAGCACTGTAGAAATAAATCTGGAGGTTCCTCAGAAATATGGAAATAGATTTACCTGAAGACCCAATTATACCATTCTTGGGCATATACCCAAAAGATGCCCTACCATATACCACAGGGGAAAGCTTTTCTACTGTGTTCATAGCAGTCTTATCTGTGATAGCAAGAAGCTGGAAACAACACAGGTGTCTCAAATGGAAGAATGGATACAGAAAATGTGGTTCATTTACATGGTGAAATACAATTCAGTTATCAATAATGAGAACATCATGAGATCTGCAGAGAAATGGATAAAACTAGAAAATATTGTCCTGAGTAAGGTAACTCACACACCAAAGGACATATTCACTAATAAATGGATATTAGCCAAAAAACTACAGAATACCCAGGATACAACCCATAGAACTCAAGAAGGTTAACAAGCTAAAGGGTCCAATTGAGGATGCTTCAATCCCACTTGGGAGGGAGAAGAAAACAATCATGGAAGGCAGAGGTCATACCCAGATGGATGGGAGAGGGGAGAGGGAAGGGAAAGGGTGAACATGATTTGGTATGGTGGTCTAGAAAGAATCTCTGAAGGCTAGCAGAATGAATGGAAATATGCAAACTTTGAGGGGGTGGAAGTTGAGAGGGGAACCTCTAGAATGTACCAGAGACCTCATACTACTCAAAGGAAGAGACTTTAAATAAAATGCCCAACAGTGGGGAGAAGTCATAGAGTCCATCTCCAGTAGAAAGACGGAGCATCAAATGGAGGGATGGGGTTGCCATTCCACAGTCAAAAGCTCTAACCCAGAATTGTTCCTGTCTAAAAGAACTGCAGAGACAAAAATGGAGAAGAGACTGAGGGTAAGGATGTTCAGTGACTGACCCAAATTGGAATCCAGTTGGAGAGGCTCAAAGGCCTGATACTATTTCTGATGCTGTGGTGTGCCTACATGGAGCCTAGCATGGCTGTTCTCTGAAAGGTCAATCAAGCAGCTAACATAGACAGTTGCAGGTACACCCAACCAGTAGACTGAAGCCAGGGACACTAGTGGCTGAATTAAGGAAAGGTTCGAAGAAGTTGAGGAGGAGGACGACCCAATAGGAAGACCAGCAGTCTCAACTAACCTGGACCCCTGAGAACTCTCAGACACTGAGCCACCAACCAGGCAGGGTACACTAGCTGGTCTGAGGTCTCTGACACGTATACAGCAGAGGACTGGCCTACCTGGCCTCAATGAGAAATGATTGTGTTCCTCCAGATATTTGTGGTCTCAGCGAGTAGGAAAGCCTGGCGTGGGAGGGCATGCTGTTGGAGACGGGGGGAAGAGGAATGGAATGAAGAACTATGGAAGAGCCTATTGGGAGTGGGGCAACCACTGGTCTGTAAAAAAAAATAAAAATAAAAATAAAATAATAATAATAATAATAATAATAATAATAATAAAAAGAAATTTAAAAAATAACTACTCCACAGGAAAATATAGACAAAACTTACTTAAATATTTATATCTGATTGTGTGTGTGTGTGTGTGTGTGTGTGTGTGTGTGAGAGAGAGAGAGAGAGAGAGAGAGAGAGAGAGAGAGAGAAAGAGAAAACCAATTGGTTTGCTATAACCAGAAACCTAATTGAATTCAATGCAGCGTCAGAGTGGAGTTAAGTCCTATGGTATGATGAAAGAGCAGGAGGAGCTCACTTGAAGATAGATGTAGTTGACTTGAAAACATATGCTGTAGGTTTAAGTTTGTGTTGAGTTTAAAAATATTTATTGTCTTTTAGTATATTAAACTGTTTTGAATTCAAGGCAGATAATGAATTCAGCTACAGAACCTTTCTGTCTTAATTTGAGAGGTAGGTTTTCTTAAGACAATGAGTGATATGTTTCTTCTGTGATCATTATTTTTCCACAGTTATGAGTGAATGATACACTTAACCAGAAGAAACATTGTATGGTGAATAATATCACAATGTTTGCATCAAGAAAGAAAAATTAGAGGTAATGATTGAAATAGTTGGTGGATTTGGAGACAATAAATAAATGACTGGATTAAGTATTTATATCAGATGGTATTCTCTCTCTCTCTCTCTCTCTCTCTCTCTCTCTCTCTGTGTGTGTGTGTGTGTGTGTGTGTGTGTGTGTGTGTCTAATTTTCTTTGTTGCTATAACCAAATACCTGCCAATTAAGGCAACAGCAATGTGCAGCAGGGATATCTCATTTTCTCTATCCGAGGAACATGAAGCAGAATGTAGATGGGAAGTAGAGCCAGATTACCAGCATTCAATGCCTATTCTGAATAACACTCCTCTTCAAGTGAGAGTGTATAGTCTAATGTACTCCAATTTTCCAAAACCAATCTCCCAGAAGATGACCAAATTTCCAAACACATGCCTTGATGGACCTGCTTTCTGTTCAAACAACAGTATGAATGATGAATGGAAAGCTGAGAGTACCCTTGAAAAACTCACTTTAGAGTGCAAATTACTTACAAAAGTGGAGATAAAAAATAACTGAGCTCCAGAACACACTTAATGGTAAACATTGGACATCTAGGAAGATGATAGAATTTTATGGACTGGAAGAAGTTCAATCTAGAGAACTTCAAGCAAAGAAAATAATTTATATAAAGATCTGGATGTTCAAAATAAAATAGCTAACTTTTCTTAGTAACAGTTACTTCTTACCCATGTTATGGATATCTTAAGACATAAAATTTAGACAGCTGGAGATCGCAATGATAATGAAGAAACTTGTAAGGTGCTGTAAGAATTTTGGAGATTTTAAAATAAAAAAGGCATAATTATTGAATAATATGAACATCAGATTAAAATTCAAAATCTAGAAGACAACAGCTAAATATTTAGAACACTGAACAACTAAATGTTTATTGTTCACTCCTGCTTCACAGATACTATAAGTTAACTATGGTAGATTGAACAATGGTGTTTTGGAGATAATTAATCTGCATCCACACAGTTGCTATGCCTGCCAATTAAAAGTCCTTGCATATGTTGCTAAATATTTTATAGTTAGGAGGTGATTCTGGATGTGCTTTCTTGGCCAGATTGCAAGGTTCCTTGCAGCAAGAAGGCAAGAAGATCAAAGTTGCAAAAGCAGAGCTCTGCTGAGAGAATCAGTGGTAGATGGGTACAGTACAAATCATAGAAGGAGAGGGCTTTAAAGCTGAAAAAAAAAAAAAGAGAGAAATAGAGAAATAAATCAATTCTACACTGAAGTTTCTAAAAGAAAATCTTCAATTTTAGACTCTTTAGATTTTTGTCGTCTAGAACTTCCCGACAGTAAACTGACCTTTTTTAAACTCCTTAAATCTGTGTTTGTTTGTTATACCACCACAACAGACACCAGCAAAATTATTTCACCACCAATTGATAAACTTAGAATTTGAAATAAGATTTTTGAGTATAACAGATCCTACTCTTGGGCCTTTTTAAAATTAGTTAGATTTAAATAAGCTAATTATACCATATGATATCTAAAGTTCATTCAACTATAAAATATATGAGTTCATGAATAATTAATTAGGAAATCATCATTATAAAGTAGCAAATGACAGGCTTTTAAACTGTATTGTGTACTAAACAACTGAAGCAATTTAAAATAACTAAATACATTATTATTTGTAAAAAAAAAAGAAAAAAAGAAAAAGAAAAACCTTCTAGATTGCATGAGGGTTCTGAATTTGGCTACTGGTTAACATATCCTCTTAAAATATGCAACTATACGTACACAAAAAGACTGAAAGTTGGAAGCTGATGAGACTACGAATCAATCTGTATACATTTCAGATAACAGATTGTGAAACCATTGATAGAATCACAAGTTTTCTGAAATAATTTTATCCCTAGAATACAGTTCCTTAAAGGGAAACAAATAATGTGAAAAACACCACTTTGAATTGAACTATTGAAGAAATAATGAAACAAAGGACATTTTGTGTTATTGAAATACAAATTCTATTACATGCTGAAAATAATTTTGTAGAGCATAGAACCATTAACAAACAATTGCTTTAAGCTACACCTTAAAGTAATACAAAATAATTCATGACCATGTGACTACAGCAACAGTACAATCATTATTTGGAATTACAAATATTCAAGGGGATATTTGTGTATTAAGGGACATAACTGTATATATCAGGTATGGCTGTTATAACTAAATAAATACTGTAATCCTGCCAAAGCATAAACTTTGATGTAAACGTAAAATGGTTTTACAAGAAACATCATGTTCTACATATTAAAGTTTTAAAATATCACCTAATTTAAAAAATATCTTTACAGACACAATCAAGTTACAAATTTTGCAATAAGAAGTTCATCCTGTATTATGTAGGCATCTCCTAAATTGTGTTCATAAATAAATAAATCTGTCTTTATGAGTGAAACAAACTGGTTATTCTGTGCTCCCACATATATTTAATGTTTAGTTAGGTAATCAATATGTAATATGTAAATTATTATATTTAAAATATTTTCAATTTACAATATATCAACTTATAAGACTGAGATAAGAAAGAGAGAAAACATTGTACTTCTGAACATTTTATAAAGTAACTAAAACTTTCCCACATTTCTGATAGACAATAAAGTGAATTTAAATACTTGACAATGTGGTTTTATATTTTTATAAGATTATAATTGACTACTTCATATTCATAATAAATCCACTATTAAATTAAAAATATGTTATGAGTGAATTACTATCAACTCTATTTATAAGAGAACATTACTATATGTAATTTCTCATGGGACTAGAGAGATGCCTCTGTGGTTTAGAGCAATTATTTCACATAAAGAGATCTCTCTTCTACTCACAGCTCTCACATGGCAACTTACAACTGTCTGCAACTCCAGTTTGAAAAGATCTTTTGATATACAGAAACACTGCTCACACACACACATAAAATAAAACATGAAAAGTAAAGTTTGTTAATTAGAGAAAAACTGAATTTGATATATTTGTATGCGTAATGTTTATACACATGCACACACACACATACACAATTGTGGATAACTACATTAGGAGTGAATATAGGTACACTGAATACAAAATGCCTGTCTACAAAAGGCACATAAAATATATACTGTTTATACAACTTTGAGAGATTCTGGCAGAGACTGACAAATACAGAGTCAGATGCTCGCATCCAATCCTTGGACTGAACATGGGGTTGCCAATGGAGGAGCTAGAGAAAGGACTGATGAGTTGAAGGGGTTTGCAACCCCATAGGAAGAAGAATAATGTCAACTAATCAGACCCCCAGAGCTCCCAGGGACTAAACCACTTATGGCTCCAGTCACATATATAGTAGAGGATGGCCTTGTTGGGCATCAGTGGGAGGAGAGGCCCTTGGTCCTCTGAAGGCTTGATGCCCCAGGGTAGAGGAATGCTAGAGTGAGGAGGCAGGAGTGGGTTAGTGGGTGGGGGAGCACCCTCATAGAATCGGGGAAGGGGGATAGAATAGGGGATTTCTGGAGGGAAAACAGGGAAGGGGAATAACATTTGAAATGTAAATTAAAATATCCAATAATAAAATTAGAAAAACAACAGAAACTGAAGAAGACAGTGAATATTCTAATAGGAAAACATTTCTCACATATGTTAATAAAATTATTAAAATACAACACTCTTTTAACTTCAAATTTGTGTGTCTTTATTTTATGTTACAACAAAATTTTGGGTCATGAATATAAAATAATTATTTCTATCTGTAAAGATTTAAAACACATTATCAACAATGTATATATGTTAAAACATTGATATATGCAGATAATACTGATACTGGATTTAGAAGTTGAGAGAGAGAGAGAGAGAGAGAGAGAGAGAGAGATTGATTCATAACACCTAGAGGTGTAGTTACCCGATGTTGTGAGCAGCCTGATATAGGTACTCTGAATAGAGCTTGGTACCCTGAAGGAGCAAGATGCATGGGTCACTGTTGAATCTTCTCCCTAGCCTTGCTTTAAAAAGTAAGTTAATTCATTTATTTTTACATTTTTCTTCATTGTATGTGGGTTGTACTTATTCAGAAGCTAGAGGAAAATTTGTGATTCCATTCTGGCCTATAGATTGTGGGGCCCAGGGATCAAATGCTGTACTCAATCTCAGCAGCAAGCAGTTTTACACACTGTGCCTTCCTGCCAACCTTATTTTAATATTTAAAATTATTAAAGACTCTTACAAAAGAATAAACTATTTAAAGTTATGTTAATGGTAACTACAGATGAGCAGTTCTACTTCAATAAAGCATAGTTCTCATTATTTGCATGGTGTCCTGAAAATAATTTTAATTATGAACAAAGCAACAATTATACTTCAATGAATTTTTATTTTGTTTTCTGTAGTGTTTTGAATTAGAGTGGTCCCCACGGTCTCATATATTTCAATGCTTGATCATAAGGCAGTGGCACTACTTGAGAGAAATTAGAAGGTATGGCCTTGTAGGAGGAGTAGGTGAGACCTTGTTGGAGGAAATATGACCTTGTTGGTAAAAGACTGTTGTTGGGGGTAGGCTTTGGGGTTTCAAAAGTCCAGCCAGTGCCAGTGTCTTATTCTTCCTGCTCCCTATGGATCTAGTAGTAGAACCCTCAGTGACATCTCTAGCACCATGTCTGCCTGCATACCACCATGCACCATGCACAGGAGTGGACTATAAGGAAATCCCAATCGAATGCATTTCCTCACAGAAATAGAACACTGAAGAGAACACTTCCTATGATACTTGTATTAGTCATGGTTCTCTAGAGTCACCGAACTTAGGAGTAGTCTCTATATAGAAAGAGAATTTGTTAATGACTTACAGTCTGTAGTTCATCTCCCCAACAATGGTCAGCAGCAGCTGTGAATGAAAGTCCAAGGATCTAGCAGTAGCTCAGTCCCACAAGGCACACAGGCAAAGAAGAATAAATCTTCTTCTAAGGTCCAAGCAGAAGGTGTGGCCTAGATTAAAGGTGTGTACCACCATGCCTGGATCTGGGAATTGTTTTGTCCCAGGCTGACCCTGAACTCAGAGAACTCCTTGCTTCAGTCTCCTGGGATTAAGCACGTAGTATTTTGCCTGGGCATAAGCTTTTCTTGACCACTATGCCTCAAGGTCTCCATGCCAAGATACAGGTCAGAAACTTGTGTCTTCCAGATTCAAGATCTGGATCACAGGTGAGTCTTCTAATTCTGGGTTGTAGTTCACTCCAGATATAGTCAAGTTGACAATCAGGAATAGCCACTACAGTACTCTATCTGAAAACTTCTGCATTTCTCTTCCTGCCTCACTCACAATTGTTAGGAACATGGACTGGACTTTAATCTACTTTTATTTGTCTACTTTATTATACCACTCCTGGATCTTATCACATGGTTCATATTTATTGCTACTGCAGGCAGATGCCCTTGTGAAAAGTTCCATATTCTCACTTCAATTTAAGACCTAATATTATAAGTTTTACCATCTAAAATTTTTGCTTTATAGTATAAGCATTTTAGGAAAATGGATATTATTATTTTATAGATTCATTTAAAATGAAAGTGGATTTTTTTATGCAAAAGCCTTCCATACTTCTGATGCATACTGAAATTATATATGCCAGTCTTGGAAGGCAGCAAATGAGAACAATCTTGAATGAATATGTGATTAGCAAAATATGAAATTAGCACTTTAATTTATTTGAGGTATCATGAGTATTCTGTTGCTGGCTTTTTCCCCATTTTAAATTCAGTGGCTCTTAACTTAATAAAACGAAATAAAACCTAGAATTTTTTATCTGCCATCAGGGTCTTTCTGTTAGAGTCTATCAATGAAGCACTAATGTTCTGACTCTGCAATGGCTTTCACTGTTCTTACTTTTAAAGCACCAATTGGTGATAATACTCTATCATAGCAGATCATGAAAACAAATTATTAAAGAAAAGAATTCACAATGCAAGATGCATAACTGGAGGTACTGGGAAAATAAAGAGGATTTTCTTCAATGTAGATAAGTTCATAATTTATTTCTCCAATAACGTCTGTACACTGGAATACAAGTTAAAGCCTTTCTTCTACACCGAAGTTAGGCTGGTTCGGTCAAGGAAAGAAAGCCTCCAGCTGGCTCAAAATTGAAGCAGCCACTACTTGGCCTGGACTTTGGAATTTTCCCAGTTCTGAGATCGTTAGTATTATCTTCAATAACCTTGTGTGTCAGCTCCTCATAGTAGTTGTCATTTATTTGAATCATTGGTGCATTTACATGCCCTTAAGCATTTACCTTCTATAACAGTGAATAGTTTGTCAGGTGCAGTCCCTCCACCCTTTGTTCCAAGCTTTTTCTGAAGGGTTTCCAGTATGCTCTCAGTATCTCAAGCATGCAAGGATAATAGTGTGTATCTGAACCTGGCTTTTGATTATACATTGTATAAAAAGTTTCTACTTTATATACTCTCATTGGAGGTACTTCTAAAACTTCTTTCACCTTGTTCATAGGAGAGATCTGCTCTGCCTTTGGGCTAGATCCAGGACAGTAGGTACAGCAGCTGCTCTATGCCCATGTGGGTAGTTTTCTACTATTTTTTAATATTAAATAGTTTTTGACTATTACCTCCATTATCTTACACTTTTCTGGTGTGAAATCAAATGGAGTATATGAATAATTCTCAGAGGTATCTCGATGCACAAATAAGGCTCCTGTAGCACCATTTTGCACTGTTGTCTTATGCAAATTGCTTGTATGTCTTCAGAACATGGCCAAACACAACATTTTCCTATTCTGGCTGCTCTTGGCTGGTTTTTAATGTCAAGAGGATATTTTATAGAGAAGTAATGCCTGGCTAGATCAATAGACAAGTACATTTGTTACATAATTTCAGCTACAGTTTTTACAAACTTTACGAGAGAAGCCATAAACCATTTCCAAAATAGACACTGAACTGCCTTAAATATCTATGTAACTTGTCTTCTAATTAGTTTTGAAGATTGTGTTGCTTGTATAATCTTAGTCTATTTGAAATAGTTTTTTAAAAGTTGATTTCTTTAGTAATATTTCAAAACAAATAGTTCTGTTGTTTTTAAGAGAATTATTGATTTCATGCTCACAATTGGAAAAATCATCTTATTTAAAATAAGAGTATAATTTTCAAAAAAGTGCTATTGTTCAATTAGATGAATTTTGAGCTTAACTAAATTGTATACATGCAAATTAATCTTAACATAAATTTCTTTCCATTTATGAAGTTAATAAACCTGATACGTTTTAGTAAATACAATGCTAATTAAATTTATGTTTTAGAACCTATATACTACTAAGGTTATTAAGAATTCCAATGTGTTATATATTATTTTTATCATAAATTTTATCAAGAATTACCAAAGAAACCTATCATTCATTGAATTACCATTTAAAGTGCTATGTAATTTTAACATTAAGAATTTGAGACTAATAGTTCTATTTCCAAAATAGATTGATCATTTAATTCCTGTAATCTGTACTTTAAGGAGACTGAACTACATATTCATATCTATCATTCACAGGATCATATATAATGTTTCTTTAGAAAGTCCTAGAATATTTTTGGCTTTGATATATAGAAAGTGAAGTGTTATCTCTTTTCTTCACAGTTTTATTGAAATTATTTTATATATGAAGTACCTGGAGAGTATAAATATCCCCAATCACATGTGGATTATAAACATTATTCTAAGTTGTCAATGTTGTATTTAAATGTAACCAGCTTACTACGTAATAATGATAGATCACTTGTCCTCCAATGGTACCCTTCTAAAAGCTGTATAACTTGGGTTGAACACTTTTCAATGGTGGGTACTGTGAACATTATCCAACTTCTTTTATTATCCTTGAATATACTCATGTCATTTGAACATGGTCTACTATTTATTTACAATATTTCTTGTAGGTCTTCCAGATTATTTTCACTGGGGGGGGGTTATGATGTGATTAGTAACTTTTACAAGAGGTATAGAATCTTTTTCCTCTTCTTTCTTTCTGTGCTTTGTATTCCTTATCTGGAGTTAGTTGGAGAGTGCAATTGGAAACAGGGAACTGAATGTCTGTGCACTGCTGCTTGGTCCACACCTGGATCTTGGGGAAATACAGGCTCAACATCAGGGTGTGGGGAGCCCTTATTTGTCAGTACTTGGAACTAGAAGATGGTAAAGGAAGTTTGGACTGTGTGCTAAGGGTCCAGGCACTCCTGTCATTATCCAAAGCACGTGGGTAGTAAAGATTTGGTGGAAAGTTTGGGGTTTAGGATCACTTGTTGTTGCCAGGAATTGGGAGACAGGTAGAAGATTAAGCCATGTGCTTAGGATCTGTCCTCCAAGCTTTTTATCTAAGTATCTGAATCAGGTAATTTCTTAACAAATTGTATTAATATGATATATTTTTAATTAGTCTAGTGGTTATGTAACTAAGTTCAAATGATGTTTACAACAGTGTTGTGCAATAAATAAATATTGTAATAACTCTTGGATTGTTAACAAATAGTTTATCATTTCTACCTTTTTCTATCCTTCTTTGAGGTAAGTGACCAAAAATGTTTATCAAATTTACTTAACATAAACTTACTATTTATTTACAAATATTTACTAAGTATGATATACAGTTTCATATATGAGTTCCAGTGACCACAGCACTACATATCCATGTCCTGTCCTTTACATATGAATATAGGCTGGATATAATAATTTTTTTCTAATGAGCAGAACACAACAAAATGACTAGGTTGCAAAACACTGTGATTGGCAACCCTATTCTCTTCTGCTGTTACTTAGGCCTTCTTACTTGCTCAGCTCTATGAAATGAACATCTATGTTGTGATGGTTTGTATATGCTTGGCTCAGGGAGTGGCATTATTAGAAGGTGTAGCCTTGTGGAGTAGGTGTATCACTGTAGGTGTGAGCTTTAAGACCTTCATCTTAGCTGCCTGGAAGTCAGTATTTTGCAAGTATCCTTCAGATGAAGATTTAGAACTCTCATCTCTTCCTGCACCATGCCTGTACAGTCACTGCCATGCTTACATCTTGATGATAATGGACTAAACCTCTGAATCTGTAAGCCAGCCCCAATTAAATGTTATCCATACAAGACTTGCCTTGGTCATGGTGTCTGTTCACAGCAGGAAAAGCCTAACTAAGACACGTGTGTTCTGTGGCAAGGCTGACACTCAGAAAACAGCTAGAAGCAACCAGTCATAAGTGTGTGATTAGTGAGTCAGCCTAACAACTTGTAAGAACTCAAATAGAGCCAACCGTACAAGGGTAACCAAGAAAAATAATCTTTCTAATTAAAATCTTAGATTGACAACAGTCTCTGAGAGGCCCAAAAGTAGAACACTCAGAGAAGATAATGAACTGAGAGCCTTGGCTTACTTGTTTTGGGATATGACAACAGTTATGAACTTAATTCACTAAAATTAAGAATAATTTACTGCATGAGAATAAGTAACTAATACACTCAGGATTGTCTTAGGAGTTATAAATGGGACAGTGCAGGAATTCATATTTATAAGTATTAAAGAAGATGCTTCATGTACTTACTGGGTTTATAAACAAACTCCATTCATTTTGAATGTTTTTTCTTCATTTCATATAGGAATACAATAAAATATGATCACATCTGTTTTCTATTTTCCAGTATTTCCAAATACCCATACGTACTCACCAATTTAACCCCATCTACTTCATACTTTAGGTTGTTTGATAGCCCAAAAAGTTGAATTATTGCCTCTTATAAGCATATGGATGTAGGGCCATCTGCTGGGTCATGTCAACCTGCCAGGGTCACATTCTCTAAAATGAATGATGTCCACTCTCTTAGCAACTATCCAATGACAAAAGCTACTCAGTAAAGGATGAGGTCTACAAATCATCAATCCCTGGTATGCTAGGAATCTTGATTTGTTTGATACTGATCAGATCTTCTACAGACAACAACTGTCACTGTGGTTTCATGGTTTTGATGGCTATATCCAAGGGACAGTAATTTGCACACCACTTCCATCCTTGTCTTATATCTCTCTGCCTCTTTGGTGATATTACCTTAGCTTTAGTGGTTGAAAGATAAATATAGATGTCCTATTTAGTACTAAGCATTCAGTCTCTTATTTTTATCATTTTGATAAGTTTTGTATCTCTCTACTGACTACTACCCACTGGAAAGAAAAGATTCTCTGACCAGTGTGGTTAGCAGTTTAGGCCTCTGGTTATAAAACTAAATATTTACAATGTATGGCAAGTATGTCAATTTATCAAAATAACAGTAATGCAATGTATTCAAGGTCTTTATGACCTCCATAGCCACTGACTTTTTCCTAGAATTTTAGTATTTAACATGAGATACATCTCTGTGGAGCACACATCTGTTTCAATCAGAGATCTGTACTGCACTGCAATACTGCTTATATTGCACAAGTGCTAACATCTTACATGCCAAGTTTCTACTGTAGCATATAGAGTCTAGCAAAGGGTAAGACCACTAAGGTCCTTTTCTCATATACTGATATGTATAGCATGTTTTGTTGCTATGAAAGATAATCAAAAAAGAGGAATGTTCCCAGTTACTTTGAGATTGATTTCTCATTGTTCTTCAACAAAAATGTGTGGTGTCTTCAGCTATACGGTTTTACTTATTTATATTGGGTAAATGAGAGAAATACAATAGCATAAGCTGCATTGTAGATTTCTTTTATTTCTACATCTGCTTTTCACCAAGAGCTTATTTTTTATTTTACCTATTATTACTATTATTCTTAAATCTTTTTTTTTTTACAGGCTAGTCATTATTCCCCTCCAGATCCACCCTCCAATTGTTCCTCATCCCATTTCTCCTCCCCCATCTCCAACAGCATGTCTCTACATCCCCACTCCCAACCCATAGACCTCCTCACTCCATGGAGCCTCACATCTCTATAGGGTTAAGAGTGTCTTCTCTCACTGAG